>CANUEP010217061.1:0-14914 GCA_947857235.1 Jatropha podagrica | reverse complement strand
TTGCATCCAAAACCCAACTACCACACACTCTTGGATAATATATTTTGATCAGCATATTAGGACAGATTTAAAAATTCCCAACTGGTTTAAAAAATGGTGGCAATCCAGAGGAATCTCAGAAGAAATTATTCCTCATGAGATCCATTATTTATACCAGTATTTTAAAACTCACTACAAACCAAACCCAGGAGAAATAAATATTCCATCTTTAATGTACTATTGTATGACATTCTTTACTCCCTGGGTATATCAGTGGTATTTCGATTTCCAGTATGTGCTAGGAACCCAGATTCCTACAATAGTAAAGAGACATAAGATAAAGTGGTGGGGATCTTTCAAAAATACCACTACAGAAATAAAAATAAGTCAGTGGATTCGTGATAAAATGGCAAAAGCATCATCACCAGCATTAACCTATGCTAGTACATTAGCTATTCAAGATCATCCTACATTTGGAATCCAAAAAGCTCAATGTCAGGCAAGGTTGGCTGTAGCTAAAACGCCAGAAGAGTATAAACTAATTTGTCAACAAATGTTTACACAGCTATCATCAAGCTCAGAAACACCAGTAAAAGAAGCATCGAGTAAAATGAAAGAAGAATCATCCAGTAGAAGTTCCAGCAAAAAGAAAAATAAAGGGAAACATATAAAAGTCCAGTATTCAGAGTCAGAATCATCACAATCAACCTCCTCCATTTCTCTATCATCAGGCGGAGACAGCAATGAAGATGACTGTTATGGTGTATTCCCGCCAATAAATATTAAAAGTAAATCAGAAAAAATCAAAAAAGAAAAGAAAAAGAAAGAAAAGAAAAAATTAAAAGAAAAGAAAAAAGAAAAGAAAAAGAAGGACACGTCATCGTCCTCATCTTCCGATTCAGAGTAAAATAGGCAGAAGGAACCTTATTCCTTCACAGTAAAAAGGCACTATTTCAACAGTAAAGGCCAAGGAACTATTTCAACAGTAAAGGCCAAGGAACTATTTCAACAGTAAAGGTCAAGATTCGGTGGCAGACAAAGCAGTGTTCATCAACAGTAAAAGACAAATAGTAAACATTCTAAAATTTTCTATAAATAGGGAGCCTCTCCCCTTGTGAAGGCACATAATCAAGTTATACACTTGAACTCTCTCTCTCATCTTCTCTCATCCTCTCAGAATTCTCTTATTCTTTATAAGGAGCCTTTAAAAGTGGAAGAAAGTTATAAACTTATATCTGTAAGTATTTATTTTAATAAATAAATTCGTTGTAATTATAAATTTTATGTTTTAATCTTATTCTATCTCTACTAAGCATAAGTCCGTGTTAACGACAACATTCTCTTCTCCCTCCTCACTCTGACTTAATTCTGGGGATCCCAGGTTAAGGTTGCAGGAACCCTAAACCTAAAAATCATAAAATTAAATTAATAAACTTGTCAATATTAAAGATTGTGATTTATAGGCTGGAATACCACTAACCTGTCGGCCAAAATTCTCTCGTAAAGAAGAATATGCTGGATAAGGGGAAACCCTGAATGACAAACTTGAGGTTTAACAACGCCACGAATCACTTTCATAGACATATATTTAATTCATATTGATTATATTAGAATTATTTCATTCATTTCTGCGTATTTAATGCCTGATATGTTTGTTTGTGTGTTTGTTTTTGATCCTTTGCTTTGTTTATATATATATATATATATATTATATTATATTATATTATTTATTATTTTCTTTTCTTTTTTTATTATTTTTTTATTTGGGTTGCCTCCTAATGAGCACTAATTTTCGATCATTAGCTTAACCTCTTTCCTGGTGATTATTGAAGTAGATCTGTCAAGGAGTAACTGTCTCCTTGAAGTTTTTCTGGAATATGGAAAAGCTTCAACCTTTGCCCGTTGACTTTGAAATTTCCAATATTCTCGCTCCATACTTCAACTGCTCTGTGAGGGAATACTCGCACTATTTTAAAAGGACAAGACCATTGTGAATTTAATTTGCCTGGAAAAAGTTGCAAATGTGAGTTGAACAACAACATATGGTCTCCTTCTTTAACATTCTTTCTCCGTATGTGCTTATCATGCCAAGCTTTCGTCCTTTCTTTATAAATTTTTGCATTTTTGTATGAGTCCTATCTCAATTCTTCCATTTCATTCAACTATATCAATCTCTTTCTGTTAGTCACCTTAATGTCAAAATTCAGTGTTTTTATTGCCCAATAGGCCTTGTGCTCTAGCTCGAAAGGTAATTGACATGATTTTCCAAAAAATGTTTGAAAGGAGACATTCTAATTAGAGTTTTATAGGTTATCTTGTAAGCCCAAAGAGCATCATCTAGCTTTAAGGTCCAATATTTTCTTGCAATTTTTACTGTCTTCTACAAGATGCTCTTAATTTCCTGATTTGATATCTCCACTTGTCCATTGGTTTGCAGATGGTAAGGCGTTGCTACTTTGTGGGTGACCCCATATTTCTTCAAAAGTATGTCCAATTATCGATTACAGAAATGGGTTCCACCTTCGCCAATGAGAACTTTTGGTGCTCCATATCTAGTGAGTATAAATTTTTTCAAGAATTTTACCACCACTCTCACATCATTGGTTGGTGTCGCAATTGCTCCTATCCATTTGGGGACATAGTCGACTATCAATAAAATGTATTTGTTTGAGTAAGAAGTTGGGAAGGGTCCCATGAAGTCTATGTCCCATACATAAAGTATTTCGACTTCCAAAATCCCATGAAGCAGCATTTTTATCTCTTTTGGATACATTTCCCATCCTCTGGCACCTATCATAAGAAATTACAAAATTGCTCGCATCTTTGAATAGTGTAGGCCAGAAAAATCCTGCTTAAAATACTTTAGCAGCCATCATAGCTGTTCGAAAGTGACCTCCATAAGGCGAAGAATGACAGTGAAATAATACTGCTTGGACTTCTTCTTCTGGTAAACACCTTCTCATTATTCCATATTCGCATTTCTTGTACAACAATTGTTCCTCCCTATAATAATTTCTTATTTTGGCAAGGAACTTCTTCTTCTAGTTGTAGCTTAGATTGGACGGGATAATCCTGCACACAAGATAATTAACAAAATCTGCAAACCATGTTACCTTGTTATCATGCACAATGAACATTTGTTCTCTAGGAAATGGGTTGTCAATTAGAAAATTCACGTCATCATGAACATCATCTTCTTGCTTGACTCTAGGCAGACGATCAGCTACTACATTCTCTGCACCCTTCTTGTCCTTGATCTTGTAGTCAAATTGTTGTAGAAGTAGTACACATCAGATCAATCTCAGCTTTGCATCTTTCTTTGCTGTTAGGTATCTAATAGTTGCATGCACAAGTAATCTCTTAACTTGTCTAATACCCATACTATAGTTAGAAACTCCTTTTTTGTGGTTGTGTAATTCATCTGTGCTCCATCAAGAGTTCTACTAGCATCGTAGACTGCATATGACTTTTTTTCCTTCCTCTGTCTGAGTACAGCTCCCACTGCATAATTGCCTGCATCACATATAATCTCGAAAGGGAGACTCCAATCTGGTGATTGAATAATTGAGGCCAAAGTCAAAGAGTCCTTCAACCTGCAAAAAGATTCTGAAAAATCCTTATAAAAAATGAATGGAACATCTTTAGCTAAAAGGTTGCACAAGGGTTTAGAAATTTTGAAAAAATCTTTTATAGATCGTCGGTAAAATCCTGCACGACTTAGAAAGCTTTGAATCTCCTTTATTGAGGATGGTGATGGCATTTTTTTATTTATAATTTTCAATTTTGCTTTATCAACCTCAATTCCTTTCTCAAAGAAAATGTGTCCAAGAACTACTCCTTCTTGAATCATAAAGTGACACTTTTCCCAATTTAGGATAAGATTTGCTTCTTCATAATGTTTAAAGACTTTTGATAGGTTAATCAAATAATTATCAAAAGAAGTTCCATACACAGAAAAATCATCCATAAATACCTCCATGATCTCTTTAACAAAATCAGAAAAGATAGCAGTTATGGATCTTTGAAATGTAGCAAGGGCATTACAGAGTCCAAAGGGCATACGTTTAAAAGCAAATGTGCCATATGGACAAGTAAATGTGATCTTTTTCTAGTCTAATGGATAAATGTAAATTTTAAGATAGCAAAAATATGAGTGACCACCTAATCTTTTTAAGATTTTATTAATGTATGGCAATGGGAAATGGTCCTTATAAGTGGCTATTCAATTTCCTATAGTCAATACACATATGCCATCTTGTAATTGTCCTAGTTGCTAGAGTTTCATCATTCTCATTTTTAACTGCAGTAATACCTCCCTTCTTAGGTACTATATAGATTGGACTAACCCATGGCCTATATGAGATAAGATATATTATGCCCACGTCTAGCAACTTGGTTATTTCTTTCTTGACTACTTCTTTCATATTAGAATTTAATTTTCAGTAAGGTTCAATTAAAGGTTTAAATCCTTCCTCCATTAGTATCCTAAGTGTGCATATGGAAGGATTTATGCCTTTCAAGTCATGTATATTGTATGCTGATATCTTTTTGTGCTTTTTAAGCAGATCCAATAAAATTTCTTCTTGCTTATCATCTAATGAGGAATTTATAATTACGAGATATTAGACTTTTGGCCAAGAAATGCATACCTTAATCCAGGAGGTAAAGGTTTAAGTTGTGCCTATGGTGCTTTCTCCTTTTTACCATACTAGTTTAGATTAAGCTGCTTTTTATCTTTGCTTGGAAACTTCTTGGTATAAAGCTTTGTATTTTCTCTTCCACTTCTTCCATCTCATTAGTGTCCTTTAGATAAAAATTTAGCGGGTCACTGAGTGTTTCTCTACCAAATAATTCTATCACGACTTCATCTATCACATCGACTTGCATGCATTCAGAAAATCTGGCTGGTTGTTCCATCATTTCAAGTAGATTAAAACTATTTCTTCATCACTGACTTTCAATGTAAGCCTTCCGTCACGTTAATCAGTGCTCCAATTGTAGCTAAGAAGGGTCGACCCAGAATGATCGAAATGCGTACATCTTCGTCCATTTCCAGCACCATAAAGTCTATTGAAATATAGAACTTTCCAACCTTAATCGGCACATCTTTGACTACTCTGACTGCATATTGGACCGATCAATCAGTGAGTTGCAAAATTACCTTGGTGGGTTTCAGTTCTCCAATATTTAGCTTCTCAAAAACAGAAAAAGACATGAGACTCACTCTTGCCCTAAGATCACATAAAGCCTTCTTAATCTTCACCACTCCTACTTTCACATGGTATGGAAAAACTACTGGGATCTTTCAACTTGGGTGATAGTTTATTTAGAATTACTACACTACAATCTTTAGTTAGTGCTTTTGTTTCGAATTCTTCTAATTTCCTCTTCTTCATTAATATCTCCTTTAAGAATTTGGCATGCGATGGCATTTGAGTGATGACATCCATGAAAGGGATATTGACACACAACTGCTTAAGCATCTCCAAAAATTTGCCAAATTGATGAATTCTTCTTCTTTCCTTTTCTTTTCCTTCATAGACTCAGATTCTTCTTCTGAGTTTATAGGCTCTTTCTCGACTAACCATTCCTGTAATAGTCCATTTTTCAGTGTCTTTTGCAGTGTCAGTAATAGTGAGTTACCGGTATGTGAATAGTACCATCAGTGCGGGATTTGGTATTATTTCATTCCGAAAAAAATTACTATGTATGTCTAATATTTCATTTAATATTTTTGGATCATGTTTGCATGATTTTGGTGGCTACAAAATATTTTATGAATATTTCCAGAGAATTAAGGTATTTAGTGAATAGTGTCTTCTAATGTAGTATGTTAAGGAATAATTGATGAATTATTTTCATTGAATTAATTTAATTAATTGGTGGAGTTAAATAATAATTAGAGGAGAATTATTTGATGAATATTTAGAGCCCTTGGATGAGAATACTAGAGAATTGATCATAGCCATTCATTTGGCATAAAACTAAGAAGCCAAGTTTGACTTTTCCACTTAAAAATACCACTCATCAACACTATTCATTCTTCTTCTTCCTCTTCTTCTCCACGCCACTTTCTCTCTCTACTCTCCTCCATTTTCTCTCATTTTTCTACTTTTAAACTACCTTAAAATAGATAAATTAAACCAAAGATTAGAGAATAAACTTGAAGAATTAAGTAGAAGAAGTAGTATTTGGTGCTCCTAAGCTAAGGAAATTAAAGTTTCTATTAAGAACAAGTAAGTTGCGAAATTTGAATTTGTGAATTAATAAGTAGAATTCAAAGTTTAGACATGTAATTGATGCATTAAATCATACTCCATCTATTTATTTTGTCAATTCTTGATTCTTATGTTAATTTCTTTCTACTTTGAAGAGGTTGATGAACCCTCTTCCAAAGGGAAGGCGAAAGCCAAGGATTGAGGCTTTCCAAGCTTCTTAAAGCTTGTTTAAGAGGTTAGTACAATAATATTTCACTTTCCCTTCATTTTCTTTAAGTTTCCAATTTTTAGGTTTTTGAATGAATTTCTTTAAGTTTCCAATTTTTAGGTTTTTGAATGAATTTTGAGAAATTGTGAATTGTCTTGGGGAAATGGTTATTTGGTTGCTTTAACATGACTGTCCATGATTTTTAAGCATGATAGAATGTTTGAAAGGGAAGGAAAACACCTCCTTCCCCTTCACCTAAGTTTGGCCGAACATCCCTCAGAGGAAGGCGCTTTTGATTTGTTTCTTGCTTTTGCTTTCTTTGATGATTAATGAGTCTTTGAATGGTTTTCTTTTAACTAAGTGTGATTATTTTTTTAAAAAAATATTTTCCCTTCCATTTACAAGAGTGGCTGAACCTATGGTGGGTGAAGGACACTATGCTTTCTTTGATTTCTATGTTTGATTTTAACTTAGATGAGTTTGTTAATAATGTTGGCTCAAAGTTATTACAATACTCTATTTTGATGATTAACAAAACTAATAAATTGGATTATTTATTTTGTAGATTGTGCTAAAGTATTTTACAGGAATTTAAATGGAAAAATCATCATGTGAAGATTCAACAAATCCTATGAAAGATCAAGATTTAAGACACTCTTGAAGAATTGAAGATTTGGTTAGTGTCTCATGGTATCTTAGGATTATTTAGTATCTTATCAAAACAGAAAGAAGATCACGCCATATTAAGACTATATAAAAATATCTTCTTCAATTTTCAAATACTTTTCTTAAATGGTTTTATTTGCTTAAATCAATATTTCAAAATCTTAGAGGAATTTTTTTTATTTAACAAAATATATTTCAGGATTTCAATTTTTTAAAATGTGGTTGAAAAAGATTTTCTTTTAAAAATAATTTTTGATTTGAAATTCTCTTTTGAAAATAATATTTCAAAAAGATTTTCCTTCTTTTTCAAACCTACCACCAAGCAACCCCTACTCCTTCTCTTTTGTTTTAACGGGAAGAAAATTTTTTCTATAAATTGGGGCTTGGCAAAAATTTCTAAAGATATGAGAGCAAAGACTAATATTCTTTCTTTTATATTATGAACTCTCTCATCCTTCTTCTTCTTTCTTTCATGGTTATTTTCTAAAGAGAAGGGAAAACTTATTTTTATGAGAGATAAACTAATCTTGTATTTTTTATATTATAAACTCTCTTATATTGGAATCCTTCTTCTTCATGCTCTCATTGCATAAATTCTAAGAGAAGGTTAAAATCAATCTTTAGAGAGAGATTTTCAAAACTCATATGTTTTATTTATGAAAATCTCTTTCTTAAGCTTAATTTGGCATATCATTCTATCTATTATAGGTTTTGTAAATCTAGAATAGATTAGAATTTTTTAAATCTTGGAATCTGTGATTGAACGCTTGGTGTAAAGCTTGTTTGTAAGGGTTTTCAAGCACCCATCTTGTGTGAGAATAAGTCTTGTAAGTTTGCTAGTTCTTTAGAAAAACTAGGTTTAAGTTTTCTAGTTCTTTGACAAAAATTAGAGGTTAAGTTTTGCCTGTTTTTTGCAAAAACAAGTTAAGTTTTCTAGTTCTTTAAAAAAACTAGTGCGATTAAGTTTTCTAGTTCATTAACAAAAACTAGAAGGTAAGTTTTTAAGTTCTTTGCAAAAACTTGTCCGACATAGGTAGTGCTAAGTGTTAGGACTATTTCCATTGTAATAGACTTTACTTTTGGCCTTGAAATGAGTTAAATAGTGGAGAATCTCGAGATGGTTTCTTGAGGAGTAGATGTAGGTGTGAGAAGTGCCGAACCACTATAATTCTTGGTGTTTGATTTTCTCCTCTTATTTTTCTCTTTGTGATATTGCTTATCTCTTCACACTCACATACCTTAAATATAATGACATCTGTTACCTTGCTCATTCTATGATCTGAATTGATTAATGAATATTGCTTCAAACTAAAATCGCTCCTGAGTTGCAAGGTTGCCCAGTTTAGTAAGCTATTTTTAGACCTGTTGATTGATTAAATATTATAGATGATCTTTTGCTTATGTGAGTTATATGGTAAAATTATCTAAATACTTTTGTGCTTCTACTGTGTTTGAAAAAGGTCTTTAAATTCTAAATTTTTATACAACACAATTCACTCCCCCTCTTATACATAACCTGTTGGGACCTATAATATGGTATCAGAGCATTGACTCTTGATTTATAAGGTTTAACCACCTTAGAGAGATCCCATGGTTTCATTGTCTACCCTTGGTATAGTTGGACCTTCTGAAGGTCAGTCTATTAATAGACCTCGTTTATTTAATGGTACAAATTATTCTTATTGGAAAATTAGGATGAGAAAATCTATGCAATCTATTGATATTGATTGTTGGAAAAATATTTTAAATGGTCCTCAAGTTCTTAAGAAAGTTGTTAATGGTATTACTAGTGAGAAGCTTGAAGAAGAATACATGGACAATGATTGGAAAAGTATTACTTTAAATGCTAAAGTTATTAATATTTTACATTGTTCTTTAGATGTTAATGAATATAACAAAGTTTCAAGTAATGAATTTAATGGTTTTGAGTAGTGATTTTAAGTTAGTAATTAAGACTGTTGATGGAGGAAACCATTCCTCCTTTGTTTTCATAAAGAGGCAAACGTCTTTCTAGTGGGTAAGGCATGTTTTGTCTTTTTAAATATTGATTTTTAAGTGTTAAAGTTATGTATATATGTGTATTAAGAAAGTATGATTTTTTATTGAAACATAAGTAGGTTTTGATGAATGCTTACAAATTGTAAGTTAAGTAATTTTGAAATAATAAGTATTAAGTTATGAAGTGTTTTGCTAAAGACTTATGTATAAGTAATAAGGTTATTTGTCAAAGAATGATTTTGCTTTGGGCTCTAGTGTGCAGGATTGAAATGTAGTAAGATGAGATTTATTCCGGTGCATGAGCATGCTCGGCTTATCAGGCCTTTCTGTTATATGGACGCTATGATCATATGCTAGGCTCTAGATGCCTTATGAATAAGCGGACGTGCTTATTATTCTGTGTGACGCTTTTATAGGCCATTAGGGTCTCTTCCACAGGCCTCGTTTCTGATATGTAGTGACACTCTCACAGGACACTATTATGTTATTGTGAAATCAAATCTATTTATATTTCTCTCTGTATATCTATGAGCCCATAACTAAGTACAAACTCTATTCTGTTGTAAAAGAGAATGGAAATATATTTGTATTTATGGAATTTTTCTTACATTTGTCAAATAGTGAATGTATTTTTTTAAGAATGAATTTCTTTATGACTTTCAGAATATTTTAATTTAATTTGTACGTCTTTGGTATTTATTTTGAATTTGATTTAAGTATTTTAAATTACATTTAAGATTTGTTGCTTAGGCAACTTTAGCTATTTTATCAAAGATTATTTAGCACCACTGAGTTAACATTCACCACGTTGATTTTTTTCATGCACAAGTTATGAGCGGTGGATGCTACTGGAGATCGGAGGAGTAGCATTAGAGAAGGGATTCTATTTTTGGGTAGGATATGTAATGAAATGTAGTTATGGCATGTATAGGAATATTATAAAAGTATTGAGGTTGTAAATATTGAATTTGTAAATTGATGAGATTTGTGATTATTTAAGTAATATTATCTTATTGTAAATTTATGGTGTACGATTGTTAATATTTAATTCGCTGAATGAATGGTAAAATAATATGATAGAACCTAAGTGAATTGATGTGAGTATTTAGAAGTGCTGTGTGATATATCTCTTTGATTTGGAGTTTGGGGTTTGGAGGAATATATATATATTGGAAGCATTTTTGTTTTCTTTATGTGGCAAGTTTATTTTAGGGGAAACTCTTGCAAATTTTTCATAGGAATTTCCTTAAACTTCATTTTAAAAATATATTACTTGCCTCCTTTTGGGAACTTAACCACTTCTAATTTATGATTTTGGATTATTAAGTAAGATAAGATGGTGCTTCGGCACCGAATGTGACATTCGTCGTCTGGTCTTTTGGGATTGGGCAGTGGGTATTACAGTTCCTCTTGTTGTCTCAATTTTCGTTCTTCTAAAGCTTTCCCGCTCCTCAAAGCCACTGCATTACATTGCTCTTTTGGATTTGAAATTGGTTGACTCGGAAGCCTCCCATAAGCCTTAGAATTTGAAGAGCTAGCTTGTTATGCCATTTAATGCTCCATCTTTTGATGAGTTGTGAGTTGATCGACTTTTTCATTCAATTGCCTAATAAGCTCATCTTGCAAATGAACTCTTTGCTTCTGATTCTGTAGAAAACTTTCAAACATGGCCTTAAGATTGGACGTTAGATTTGGGTAAGGCTGTGGTTGTGGATTTTGAAAGGGTTGAGGAATATTTTGCTTTTGGAATCTAGGTGGTGATGATCTCAGATTGTTATTCAAGGTAGGCCTAAGAGCTGGGTTTCATTGGTTTTACCATGAAAAGTTTGGGTGATTTCTCCACTTGGGTTATTAGGTGTTTAAGAATGGGTTACCTCGAGGTCTAGGCTAGTAATTATTCTAAATATTACTTGCTTGTTCCACTGTATACTCAATTGTTCCATACTGACACTCCATACCTATTTGACCGGTATTTCCATAAACTTCACATCCCATTGGCGGAGTTTGTACTGTCTTGATTTTTTAAAATTTATGAATAATAGCTTATTGGATTGCTAATTAGTATAAAATTGGGTTTTGGTATGATTTTCAATTTGGATATTCTCATGAGTATTGAGTCTATATGGTGATTCATGCATTGTATGTTATTTGTGTGATTCTCCATGCACAAAATGATTTTTAGATTTTGAATTGTGAGGTTATGCCTTAGGAAGCCTTGTTATGAAATTTAATGTGATACAATTTTAATTGCACCTAGATATTTAGAATTGGGATTAAAAAAACTGTTAAAATTGAACTAGAAACATTTTTACTCAATTGATATGATTTTATCCTATTTATTGGGCAGTAAAATAATTAATTTGGTATTTATTGTCAATTATTGGAATTTAATTTTTAAATATGATTTATTGATAACTATTAGTTTTAAAAGAATTATTTGTCAAAATATAGTTTTAATTATATTTATTGATGTTCCATAAGGGTATTTCATTAAATGGGTTGCATTAATTAGGTGGGCTTATTGACTTTGGGCCATTTTGTGTAATTCAAAAATAAGAATAAAAAAAATAAAATTTATTAACCTAATCTAAGAAGAGTGGTCGGCACCCTCTTCTAAGAAGAGAATGCCACCCTCTTCACACACACTCAAGATAAAAAGAGAGAAAGGGAGGGAAGGAAGAAGCTCTTCTTCCATTCCTATGATCTCCACCATAGAAACTTGCAATCAAATAACAAATTGAGAGTTAGTACTATCAGAGTAGTGAATTGAAGGTTTAATTGGGTTGTGATTATAGAAATATTATATAATCAAGAGAAGAGTGAACCTTCTAAGGTTGATAAGGGCAAAGGAAAGGCGTGATTATGAAGTTGAGTTGCTATTATGCGATCTAAGGATTGTGCTCTGCAAATATATGTTTAGATTGGTTTCATTTATTGATGTTGGTGATCATAAACATCATTCTTTTCTCATTTATTGATTTTGAGAATCTATGTTTTTATGTGTAAAATTAGAAATTTTTGTATGGATTGCATGAATTGATAAACTTTGATGTTGAATGTGTCTTTAGGTTAGTTTTAAGACTATTTTTACACCCTTTATGTTTCTCATCTATATTTGAGCTCTTCACAAAAGTTGTAGCTTTACTTCTTAGCTTTTTAAAATATCTTCTTGTGTCTGATTTGGATACCCATAGCTCATGTTATGATCTAAATACCAAAACTGGTTTTATCAGGACATCAAACTTATATATTCAAATTGATTGCCCATTTTGGCCATTAAGATGTCTAGATAATAACTAGTGTCCCCCATGAAAGTTATAGATTTACCTGTTAGCTTTCCAACGCATCTTCTTATGTCTAATTGGAATGCCTATAACTCAAGTTATGATCTAAATACCAAAACTGGTTTAAGCACAAAGTGCTGACATGCCAGGGTGTGGAAATTTTTGAGAACACGGCCAGGCTGTGGAGTCTCTTAATTCTTATAATGCAAATTTGAATTTTTGACCTTCTAATGAGGCTTGAACACTCTAAATGCATACCTAGGATCTTGTTGAAATAAAGTTAAAATCTCTTATGAACATCAAAATAGAATACATAAGATATCAACCTTGTTCAGCTGATTTTAATTGGGAGTTATTACTTAGCTATACTCCTTGATATGATCTATTAAATTCTAATACTATATGTTGCATGATTACATGATGGAATGAACTTAACTAAGGTGAGATTTGATTGCTCCTTCATATGAATGAGCTAAGATATTTTCTTGTATGATGCTTAATTAAATATACATGCATTGAATGATATTGCTATGTTTGGGGTTATAGTTGCACATTGATGAATAAAACTTTATGAAGACATGATTTCTAGTAAGTATGCATATGATTAATGCAAGAATAAAGGTGTGAAAAGTTTTGATGGGTGAAGTGAAATTTTTATGAGTCAATACATGATCTTAAGTGTTAAAGAATGATACATTGTTTGATATATGATTATGTGTATTGAAAATTAAACCTAACTAAGTAAATGGATGTGTAATTAGTGTATTAGAGTTTGAAATATGAAATTTGAAGTATGACTATATATCTAAATGATTAACTAAATGACTAGTAAGTTTAATAGGAATAATGAGCAATATATTTAAACGATGTTTGAATTGAATAACGGTAAGCTTAATTTCATGATTGAAATTGACATAGCCTAAATACATATATAGAGCCTGAACCTATACATATCTTCAAAAGAGGTGATTAGGTCACATAAGTTGATAATAATGCATGTGACACCTAGTTATAAATTTTAATTGATTGTAAATGTGATTGATTAAGTGTTAAAGGCTATAAGGGTGTGAAATTGAAATTGATAAACTTATTAAATTGTATCAATTGAATGTCTACATGTGAAATTGAGTATGGTATAATGCTACTACTTGATTTATTTGAGAATTCGATGTTTGTAGCTCGTTTACTTAGAATTACCTGAACGGGCTTAAGTTTCTTAAATATGGAAGTTGGATTAATAGTTGATTATACTTATTGGTTGATAATTTGAAGTGATGAAGTTGTTTGATATAATGCTTTACTTATGAGAAACGTTCTCCATACCTTATTTGTTAAAGAGTTAAACCATGATTGATATGGAGCTAAAATGAGGCAAGTATGTGAAGTGATTATGCACTTGTTCCTTATATGACTAGATAGTGATAAATAAATGATATATTAATATTATGAATATAAATGTTAACATGGGGAATATGCTATGATTATTGTGACACACGGGGACCTATGAGTTCCTTTATGTATAATGAGGTTGAAGACACAATCAGGTACGTCTATGAATGCCTGTGATGTATAGTTGAACTTTTGAGATTCTATCTGTGATTGAACTTAGAAAAATATAAAGAACTATAACTAAACATCAGGTCCCTTATTATGTACTTGGTTGAATAGTTGTACGAATGTGGTTATATTGATTCTGATATACTAAGCATGCTACTGATTACTGGATTTGAGCCATGATCATATGCTGGACATAGAGTGTCCCACTCAGGTTGTGGACGCGCACCAACGTTCTGTATGCTTATGCCACCGTACTATAGGCTTCTTCCTAATATGTTCTATTAGCTATTATACCATTCTAATTCTGAATTTGATACCTATTATGCTTATGTTTATTCTAGGTTACTAATAAGGCCCACAAATAAAAGGATTGAAGAATGTGATTGATATCATACTGTAATAGTATGTGTTTTGAAATATTTATATAATTGTATATATATTCTAATGTTATTTTGATCTGGTAATGAGATTGACCATATTCTGATTTGTTAATAACACTAATGACATTCTGATTTAGCATTGAAACTATCATCCGTTTGTTATGGTACATATTTTGAGAATACCCTGAAATGATAGATTTGCTCTAAATTTATCTAATATGGATTATATTCTGAATTCATTTTGATGTATATCTTATTGACGTTTTAGTGAAGTGTATATTTGAAATATGATCATTAATACATAAGTGTTTGTATTCTTTATATTAAGTTTTGAATAGAACCCTATGAGATTACTTAACTGCTTGCTATGCAAATATACACATATATGTTAGTTTGCTCTTATATATATTAATTGAAGTGATTTTCCTATATGCTATGTGTTTACATATAGTTGTTAAGTACCATTGAGTTTTATACTAAGCCTGTAACACCCACCGGCCAATCCCGGAGAACCAGACGACGGATGCCACAATCGGTGCCGGAGCACCGTCTTATGTCACTTATTAAAGCTAGATCACAAATTAGGAGTGGTTAAATTTCCATAAGGAGGCAAGTAATTTACAT
>CANUEP010216978.1:0-87244 GCA_947857235.1 Jatropha podagrica | reverse complement strand
TATATATATATATATATATATATATATATATATATATATATATATATATATATATATATATATATATTCAAATCTCTATATATGGAAGATTTTGATTTTATCTTTGTGTTTCTGGATTCAGAATGTAGGATTTAATCTTGGGATTTTTGGGCGTTTTGAAATTCAGTTGTTTGGTATGAATGAAGATGGTATTCAAATCCAAGATAAAATGGATAGCTTTGTTAGTACTGATACTATCGACGGGATCTCTTGTCATTCATCTCTCTATAACCAAGTTTTCGGGTTATAATTGGGTTCCTTATGCTCCAAAGAAGGACTCTGTTATCAATTTCCCTCCTTTAGCAGAGACACAGGTTAGTTTTTGCAAATCAATTTCATTATTTGTTTTGTTTCTAAAAGTTTATATATTTATTTTATTTTTCTCATCTTTTTGTTGTGTTTTTTTTAATGTTGCAGAGTGTTAGATATATTAGTAATAAGAGGTTATGGGAGGTTGTCAAGCCTTTACGACCATTGCAGCCTTATTCCAATCCAAGAAGCAACTATCCTGGTAATTGATACTGCTTGAGCTTTCTTTTGTCTTTTTCAAGTTTTCTGTTGCTATTTGCTTCCTTGAGGGGATTCGTTCAATTGCTTTAGTCAAAGATGGGATTGCATTCAACATATTGTGTGATGGACACTAGCTAATTCATCATCATAGAAAATTTAATGGATTCCATTATAATTGACCCATGAATAATTATGTCCAATTGTATTGTCTACTGTAGATAGGTTTGTAAATTTATAATCTGAGTGGGGTTGTTCTTAGTTGGTACTGTTTCGCACATTTTGGATGGGAAATTTTAGTTTTAGGTTTTGAATCAAGGTGCCAATTTTTTGGCAGTCTAATCAATATTTCTATCCATTCATGATGTTATGTTTTTATTGTCAAATATTATGTGACTCTGATGGGTTCTAGTTCTCAAATGCTTCTTGTAGACTTTGCTAAATAAACCTTAATGGGATTAGGTTATAGTTTCATATGCTTACATATCTGCAATTATTTGATAACTTTCTTGTTGCTGATAATGGTTATTTGTTAGTTTTGTTATCTTTGTGCTTGAAGTGCCTTGTGTGGTTATTCTGATTATATGAGCTAGCAATTGAAACTATTCTGTAATTTGGATGATTAACTTTATGTGTATCCTTATGCAATTAATATAGGGGTCCACTTGAACAGATAATCGTTTAAAATGAAGTCGCTATGGTTCCAAATTGCAAATATTCAGTAGTTTCAAATTACTAGGTATCCAACTGGATCCTTGATGCCTTGTAGATATAAGATGTGTATTCAGGTTATAGAATTTTGCTTCAAATTTGTTCCTGAATACATGATTTTAAGCTATTGGCAGCAAGGAATGAACATATTGTCTTATAGAGGATAGCTTTAGAGTGAATTGCCTGAGGTATTGGAGTGACAATAAAGTACTCCCACATGGTCTTAATCTTTCTCCGATATTACTTTTATTTGAACAATTCTTTCTTTTTGGCTGGTCGTTTATTATTATTATTATTATTATTATTATTATTATTATTATTATTTTCTGGAGGATCTTATTAATTTCATCTATAAGTTTGTTATTTTTTTCCTTGTTTATTTTTTGTAGTTCCCAATGAAAAGAACAATGGTTATATTTATGCGAAAATATTTGGTGGATTTGAGAAGATAAGATCTTCGGTATGATTCATTTTTAATGCATAAATCTCACTTTTAACTATTTCTAATGGGGGTTCATAACGCTTTTGTTAATTTTCTAGATCTGTGATCTTGTCACCATATCCAGACTTCTAAATGCTACTCTTGTCATTCCAGAAATTCAAGAAAGTCTTCGGTCAAAAGGCATTAGGTATCTTGTTGGCACCTAAGTAATACTTTTTTGTCAATTCCTATGGTGGCATTATTAAAGCTTATACATTTTGTTTCTTCTTGATCTTTTTGCTCTGAAAATTTCAGTAATGAATTCAAGAGTTTTTCTTATCTCTATGATGAGGAGCAGTTCATTGCATCACTTAAAAAGGATGTAATCATTGTGAAGAGCCTGCCGGAGAATTTGAAGGCAGCCAGGAAAAAGAACGAATTCCCGACAGTTAAGCCCAAAACTTCTGCTTCTCCAAATTTTTATATTAAAGAAATTTTGCCCAAGTTAAGGAAAGCCAAGGTTATTGGACTAGTGGTTGCTGATGGAGGATGCTTGCAGGTGGTTATCTCTCATGTATATCATACAGTGATTTCTTACTTTAAAAAGCCACTGGTATTTTGAGTGAATTTTCTTAAGATTTTCTAGTTTCTCAAAGGGGGAGGGGGGAGGGGGGAATAATTTGCTGTATTTATTACATACAAATCGCAACATGAATATTTTAAATCAAAATTTGAAACATGTGCTTTGACATGATACTACTAAGGGGTATGCACTAGACCATTTCAACGGATGAAATGGTATTTGCTGCATTGTTGATGATGATGTTGGGTTTATTGGCCGCACTTGTTATTTCTCCTCCATTTGATAGTTGCCTCCTCTTTTGACCTCTATGAATTTCATTGTTATGTGGTGTACCGATCACGTTGTCTCTATTTATCCTTACTACTGAGGACATCTTCTTTTATAAGTACAAATGTTTACGTATGCAACAAACATAATGTTGATTGGCCGCCAATTTGAGGCATGGAAGTTTGAGCATGCATGTCACCTTTGACTAATTATTTTAGAAATATATTCTATAATATTCTTAATGTCTTGTTATTTTCTTCAGTCAATCCTTCCACCTAGCATGTATGAGTTTCAGAGGCTTAGATGCCGAGTTGCTTTTCATGCTCTTCAATTTCGCTTGGAAATTCAAGTGCTTGGTCATAAGATTGTTGAGAGGTATATTTTCTCTGCTTGTTTTTCTGCCAGATTCTTAATGAAGAAGCGAAAAAGTGAACTATGGAGAAGCAATTTAGGAAAAACTAAATGAAATGTTACATGTCAAAATTAAGGGAACTTGGCTTGCAAATTTTACCTTTTTATGAACTTCATTTAACATGTTAACAGAAAGGGGACAAATTCCATTTGTCTCGGCTAAGTTGGGCATTTCAATTTTTTGCTTGCTTTTATTGATTGTGCTTTTTTAATAACTCATTTTCCAGGTTAAGAGCACGGGGTCAACCTTTCCTTGCATTTCATCCTGGTTTGGTGAGGGACACATTGGCCTATCATGGTTGTGCAGAACTTTTCCAGGCTAGTTGTTGAAGCCTTGTCTCCTGTTATCTTTGTCAATAACTAATTTGACTGACTGTTTTGGTCCATTGATTTGCGAAGGTTTTATATTTTTTTTATTTGTTTATTTGATTTGCTTCTAAACTGGACAATGTGGTGGAGATTTCTACATACAAAAAAAAAAAAAAAAAAAAAAAAACTAAAAAAAACCAGTTTGACTACTTTTTCTCGGATTTTCCTGACTTTTTTCAAACTGTTAATTCTTCTAGGATGTTCACACTGAACTCATACAATATCGAAGGGCCCAGATGATCAAGCGAGGGATTCTTAATGAAGAGCTGACTGTAGATTCACATTCACGTAGAGAAAACGGGTCATGCCCTCTCATGCCGGAAGAGGTATGATCGAGTTTAAACTATGAGATCCAGCTAACTTTTTGTCTAGATTGGTATGATTATCTTGAAACTGCTGGTAGTTCCAAGAATTTCTATTTTGTTCCTCACTAAAATGCATGCAAGTTGAAATTTTAGTATTTTGCAGCAGTGATTGGAAGTTGTAAGATTTAGAAAGTAAATAATAATAACTAAAGGTGTTATCTGTGAATTGACCGCAAAAAGCTGCTTATTTTTGTCAAGGTCTAACAGTAAAATTTGTGAGCAAGTCTGTGAAGATGCTCATGGAAGTCCACTTTAACATTATTGTCTTTCAAAAATTCTGCAGGTTGGACTTCTTCTCCGAGCAATGGGCTATCCGCCCAAAACAACAATATATGTGGCAGGTTCTGAAACTTTTGGTGGTCAACGTGTTTTGATCCCTCTTCGTGCCATGTTTGCTAATGCTATAGATCGCACATCAGTGTGCAGCAAGGAAGAGTTGTTTAAATTGCTTGGTCATGAGGCATTTCTTCCTGAACATTCATTTCAATTTCCACCTCCAAAAAGTGATGAACAACTTAATGAAGAGTGGAAGAAGGCAGGTCCTCGGCCTCGGCCTCTTCCTCCACCTCCAGACAGACCCATATATCGACACGAGAAAGAAGGCTGGTATGGTTGGATCACTCAGTTAGATGCTGAACCAGACCCTTCCCCAATGGATTTGAGGATGCAAGCACACAGGTTAATATGGGATGCTCTTGATTACATCGTCTCTGTAGAAGCAGATGTATTCTTTCCTGGTTTTAATAATGATGGAAGTGGGTGGCCAGATTTCTCAAGCTTGGTCATGGGACAGCGATTATATGAAAGTGCTGCTTCTAGAACATATCGACCAGACAGGTAAAATAGGTGTGGGAAAATGCTATCTTGAATTTTGAATTTGATTAAAAGGATGTTAATGGAAATTGGCAGTGGTAGCATACATTAATACATAAATTACCATAATTACTGTAGTCTGTTTAAGATCTTTCTCTCTCTCCCACACACACATAAATAATCACCCCTTATTGCACCTAATTATTCGATGGGAGAAAGGATGGTGGAGTGGGAGGATCATAAATCACCGGTAGCCCTTTTGATTTCCATGGATTGACCAATGGTTCTCCAAGTTTCTTAAAGTCTCCCATCTGTTTGCATATTTTGTATTGGAGTCTCTTTTTTGTGCTAGTTTTATTTGTTTTATATATTATTTTTATACAAAATCTTCCTCATGTTTGCTAAATACTCTCTTTAGTGTGGTAATGCATCAACATGTACATGTATGTGGCTGAGGAAGAAGAAAAGATTCACAGAGACTGCAGTATGGATGGCTTGGAATATTTATATATGGACATTAATGTCCAGTTTTAGCCTTAATTTCTTGTGTGTATTTACATATTACTCCATATATAATTATAAAAGCTTCTGTCTTCTCAACTTTCATTGATGTTCTTAGTGGAAATTTATTTATTTTTCTCTTGTTTTATCATCTCAATATTTTGATTAATCTCGTAATTGATTTTTAACAATCAATCTTAGTAATTATAATCATCTTTGTAATTCTTTCCGATGCTTTGTTGATTCTTGTAACAGGAAAATTGTCGAAAAATTTTTCAGCATTGTCCGTGACAGTATGTATCATCCACGACATAATTGGACACTTTCGGTGAGGGAACATCTAAACAAAAGCTTGGGAGAAGATGGCCTAATCAGGCAATCCCTTCTGTCGAAACCAAACTCATTTCTATCTCATCCCCTCCCTGAATGCTCATGTAGAATTTCATCTACTGAGTTTCTAACTCCACTGGAAGGTAAGGATGGTCGGTATCTATATGGAGGTGAGGATGAATGCCCAGAATGGATACAACATGGACAAGAAGCTGGTTCATTGGAGTCAGCAGGCACAGAAGGGGTAAAAAATGACGATAATGAGCCTGATTATGAGAATGAGGTGATTCCACAAGAATCTGATAACACTGGTGGTAAGAGTAGCTTTACTTTATCTATGGATCTGGACGATGAATGGGACCCTAATGACTAGAGATGGACGTGAGAGTGACCACTTCTATTCTGAGATTGGTAATTGCTTGTGGAGTGGAAAATTTTGGGGAGAAGAGGCATAATTTGGATATTATTATTATTTTTTTTGTATCTTAGTCTTTGAGGAAAATAATTCAGATTTATTCTTTTTCCTGGTAGATTCAAGTATTTGTTCAGTTACAGAAAAAGAAAACACATTGAATACATTGATACGACATATTGACTTTTCGAACACCACAGCAGTGAGAATGATTATCGGGGCTTAGACTTCCTAGCCAGTTGCAGCCTGTGTAATGGAGACTTGTTAATATTATCGAGGATGAAGAAAGTTGGAGTGCAGTGGGTGGATGTTGTATTATGCTGGTAGCAGTCGGTTCCGCTTGATCATTTGAGTAGTGATTTTTTTTTTTTTCTGTTCTTTGCAAACCTGCATTTTTTATGAGAGTGTAAAGTTATTTCAAAAAGAAAACAAATTGATGGAAGAGTTTCAGTATAATCCCATTTATTTAATTATTGATTGGATGATTATTATTTTAATGCAGAAATTGTGACCGCACTGCTATGTCTGAAAGGATGCTGTATTTTTGAAAGCAAATCTACAGCTCCATTGTGATAGATTATGTATTTTGACTATTTTCCTTGCCTTATTAACATGTCAAATCCCAGCATATGTTATGCACAAATTCATATAAAGATCGATACAAACTTAATATGGAAAATCGGGAGACTGAACAACATAACCTTAAGAATTTGAAGAATGAGAAGATATTGAAGGATTTTTCTTTTTCTGTTGTGTTTTTGATAGTCTTGTCAACAGTTGCACCAAGAGCCTATACCATGGAACTAACTAACAACCTATACAAGTTACAGAGAATGCACGTGAAGGCCAGAGCTAAAACCAATGAATTTAAGCAACTATGGCTAGCAGGAGAAGAAATAGATGCAGCAGCAGAAAAGAAATGAAGATTAAGGGAGAAGGGGAAACAACTTCATACCTTCATTTTCAAAGTATCATCCACCTCATAATGCAAGTAGACACCAAAATTTTATTTAAATTAATTTAATTATTTTAATTAGCCAATTAAATTATTGGTTAGTTAAATTAAATAATTTATTTTAATAACCAATCAAAATATTTAAGTGGTTGTTAAAATAAAATTATTGGATAAATATTATTTACTACATAAATAAATAATGTAGTAAAGTCCAATAAAAATTAGCCAAGTGGACCAATTAAATTAAATGTTGATTAATAAGTCAGGTGTCTACATGAATTAGGTAACATAGCAGCAGCCAATGAGGGCTTGCCAAGTGGGCCAATCAAATTACAGGGAGATTCCCTCAAATCTCTATAAATATGAGGCCTCTCTTCACACAGACATACACACACAGACTCGTAGAGAAAAAGACAGAAAAAAAGCCTCGAAGCTCTATCGAACTCAAGACTCAAAAGTTCTCTCTCAAGTCCAAAGAATTAAAGTTTTACGTCAATTCAAGATCAAGTCTCCACGACCTTTGAATCGTCAAATACTCGTTCTGCATCAATTCAACATCAAGTCTTTCGGCCGTTGAATCGTGTTCAAGATCAAGTCCTTCGACCTTTAAATCGCGCTCCCGACAAAAAGAAGAATCAGAGGAAAATCTTCATTGTAATAGGAGATTTCACTAGAGATTGCATCTACTATATCACAAATTACAATTTGTAATTTGTAATTTTTTATTTCTTAATTTCAAGAATAAATTTTACGTCTACAGATTTCTGGCACGCTTGGTAGGACCTCTCTACCTCTCATCTCTTCACTTTGAAATTCTCGGAGTCTCAACAAACTCAACTGAAAGATTTGATGGCACCAAGAAAGATCACTGTCACCTCGAAGGTCACACAAACTGGCACTTCAAGTGTCCTCAGTGCCGAATCCACTGCCGATTCGAATCCTGATGCAAATATCAAGATGAAGTCTGTTGCAATTTATGCAAAGACGACCCCTCTTCCTCAAAATACTGTTGTTGCCTTGCCAATTTGGGTGGAGTCAGCTGGCCGATTGCTTCAGCAACAAACTCTTCTGATGTCATGTCTATTATGATGACTGGAACTACATCAGCAGAAGAACTGGATGCTCTGAAGTTGCAATTAGAAGCTCTTAATCATGCTCTTCAGGAGAAAGACAACCAAATTGCCTATCTCATGAACAAGCTGGATAGCGTGACTGGAATGAGTCAAATGTTTGAAAGGGATGAATTTGCATCCCAAAAGAGACGCCATCAAGGCAGACTACAGAAAGGAGTGCCAAACTTGCTGCTGACGGCTCAATCTCGACTATTCAATTGAAGGAATTGATTAAAGAAGCCTTGAAAGATCAGTTGGAGACTACGATGCAGCCTTCTTACACCTACTCAAAGCCGTATACTTTGAGGATCGACATGATGAGGATGCCATCAAATTACCAACCTCCTAAGTTTCAATAATTTGCTGGAAAGGGTAATCTAAGATAGCACGGTCCCTAAAAGGAAAAGCCTTCGATTGGTATACGAATCTCAAGTTGGGTTCAATTGATAGCTGGGAGCAATTGGAGCGGGAGTTTCTCAATTGCTTTTACAGTACCAAAGCATAGTAAGCATGATTGAACTCACAGCTACTCGCCAGTGGAAGGAGGAATCTGTGATTGACTACATCGAAAGATGGATAAGTCTTAGTTTGAACTACAAGGATCGATTGTTTGAGTCTTCGCCAATTGATATGTGCATCAAGGGCATGCATTGGGGCTTGCGCTACATCTTGCAGGGGATCAAGCCTCATACTTTTGAAGAATTGGCTACTTGGGCTCATGATATGGAACTTAGCATTTCTGATCATGGGAGTCAAAATTTCCCAATTCAAGAGTGACGAAAGGGAAAAGATAAGACAGAGGCGCGAAAAGTCACCAAACCATTTGTTAAGTCAGAGGGTAAGCAATCTATGGCCGTAACAGCAAAGCCAATCAAGTTGCAGCCTAAGGTTGAAAGCAAGTAGCATACAAAGGCCACTCATCTTCAGCTTGTAGAAAGAAAGAAGGTTATGTTGAAGGAGAGGCAAGAAAAGAGCTATCCCTTTTCTGATTCTGATGTTTTAGACATGTTGGAAGAACTGCTTAAAGTTAAACTCATCTAATTACCAGAGATGAAGCGCCCAGAGGAAGCAAATTGGGTGGATGATCCAAATTACTGCAAGTATCATGGACTGATTAGTCATCCAGTTAGGAAGTGCTTCGTCTTGAAGGATAAAATTATAGAGCTTTAGAGTAGTGGTGTCATCACTTTCGATGAGGAGGAGGCGACTGCTAACATGGTAACAATAACGGTTGGTGAATTGCCAATCTCAACAAAAAGAGAAACAATAAGGTTTGGCTCTTTGGACCAGATTCAAGTTGAGGTGTTTGTTCCAAACCAAGTTTCCTTGCCATATTAATTTAGCTTGCTACAAGGAGATAAGAGCACTGCTGGGGGCAATGAGCTTACTGGAAGCCAATTTGAAGATGAAGGATGGACTTTGGTTACTCGCAAAAGAAGTAAAAGGAGAAACCTACTTCCATCTAAGGAGGCTCCAAAGAGGAATAAGCTGTTGAATAAACTTGTCAAGTAAACACAATTAGCTTCCTCACAGATTCAAACAAAGTCCCGAATGCCAAAAGGAATTTTCAAATCACGGGTAGAAGACTGTATAAAGCAAAAGCCCAGGCAACCAATCACTTTGGCAGAATACATGCCGAAAGAGTTAATGACTAAAAAACTTTATTTTCCATGTTGTCATGTTGAAGGAGAGTTGAAATAAGATAGCGATGAGAAGATTCAGGAGGTAAAGGCCTACTATACTATTGTGGAGAAAATCACCTTTACTGATGAAGATCGAGTGCTGGGTGATAAGCCCCATAATCATCCTTTATTTGTTGCAGGTTACATTTGTGAGAGAAAGATAAATAGAATCTTACTTGATCCAAGTTCAGCTGTTAACATTATGCCTCTTAAGACCTTTAAGGAATTGGGCATACCCATGGATGAACCGAAGCAAAGTCCATTGATGATACATGGTTTCAATCAGAATGGGCAAAGGGCTGTTGGTAGAATTCAACTCAAATTACGTATTGATGAAATGGAGACAAATGTTCTTCTGCACGTGATTGATGTAAGAATAACTTACAATATACTGTTGGGGCATCCATGGATTCATGGGAATAAGGTGCTACCATCAACTGACCATCAATGCTTCAAATACTCAAAGGATGGAAAGATAAGGAT
The DNA here is from genome assembly GCA_947857235.1 of Jatropha podagrica. Lineage (NCBI taxonomy): Eukaryota > Viridiplantae > Streptophyta > Magnoliopsida > Malpighiales > Euphorbiaceae > Jatropha > Jatropha podagrica. The sequence continues at coordinate 77,283 of CANUEP010216978.1, read as the reverse complement.
AGTCATAGCTGATTCAAAGCCGTTTACTAAAGTTGAATCATACTTTGCTGATGTAAAGTTTTACTTTGAGGAATTTTCGATTGAAGAGATTCCACCAGTTCTTGAGGACGTTGAAGAAAAGGATCCTGCAAAGAAGACTGAAGGAGGGGAATCTTCCTCAAAAGAGGAAAACTAGGAGGAGCCTTAGTAAAGACAAATTAAACGTTTGCAAGAAAAATGAAGCTTTGTTTTGTACATGTCTCCAAAGGCAAAGATGATCAATCTTCCTCCTCAAATCCGGAGGATATCATACAAGGCTTGAAAGGTTTGACTCTCCCGGTCACTAGTCTTGTTTCTGCTAAGGTTTTCAGGCTACCACTGAAGGGATTTGCAAGGCCTTCCAAGAGTCAAATAGTTAAGCTTGAAGCTTTGCTGGCCAAAAGAACAAGTGGTTTTGACCCCAATGCTTATAAACTACTAGTTAAAGCAGGGTATGGTTCTACTAATGTGGCTCAATTGACAAAGGATTTCAAGAATGGCTATAGTGAGTAATTCTCAAACGAAATTTGCAAAGTTTGGAAGGAGAAGAGTACTAATGATCAGAGGTCCAAGAGTGGTCTGGGGTATCAAGCTCTTGCTCCTTTATCTTTGAAAATCAACAGAGAAGCCTCCAATCACATTACTGTTGAAGAAGTATAGGAGACAAAAAGCGAGGTCTCAAGACCTTCTATTTTCAGTCGATTAGGAGTTTCTTCAAATCTTATTTCAGTCTTCGATCGAATTAGAACTCCAGAAGGTGCAAAGATTGAAAGCAGTAAAACCTCTGTTCACCAATGACTTGGGATATCAAAACCAAATAAAGAAAAAAAAAACAAGAAGCAGTCTACTGTTGCTATAGACTATAATGATTTGCGTAGCAACATCTCATCTCGAATGAAAAGAAAAACTAAGTGGGTGGTGACCACGGGGTCCACATTGAAGGCAGGACCCCATACTGTGGTTTTAACTGGCCAAGTCTCTCATCAATCTGAAGAAGAAGAACTTGATGTAGTGATGGTGGGTAATACTACTTTTTAAGACATGGATCAAGACCAAGAACCTATTGAGGAAAATGCTGAGGATGCTCCTTTGGCTTTGGAAGAGGAAAGTAAAGCTACAGTTGATGAGTTGAAAGAAATCAATCTTGAAACAGTGGAAGATCCTCGCCCAATTTTCCTTAGTGCAAATTTATCATTTGAGGAGGAGATGGAGTATGTTGAATTACTATGGAGTATCGAGATGTATTTGCGTGGTCTTATAAAGAGATGTCGGGATTGGATCTTAAGGTAACAGTCCACAACTTTGCAGTGAAACCTGGGGTGAAGCCAGTGAAACAAGCTCAAAGGCGATTTGGTCCAGAGTTGATCCCCCTGATTGAAGTTGAAGTCAATAAACTCATTGAAGCCGGTTTTATAAGGGAAGTCAGGTATCCTAATTGGATCTCAAACATTGTCCTTGTCAAAAAGAAAAATGGACAATTAAGGATTTGTGTAGACTTTTGAGACTTAAACAATGCATGTCTGAAGGATTATTTCCCTCTTCCCATCATTGAAATTATGGTGGATGCTACAACTAGTTATGAGCAACTCTCTTTCATGGACGGCTCATCTGGCTATAATCAAATCCCAATGGCTGTCAAGGATGCAGAAGCAACAGCATTTCGAACGCCGAAAGGTATATATTGCTACACAGTTATGCCTTTTGGATTGAAGAAAGTTGGTGCTACTTATCAATGAGCGATGCAAAGAATCTTTGATTATATGCTCCACAAAAATGTTGAATGCTATGTTGATGATCTAGTTATAAAGTCAAAGAAAGCAATTGACCACATCCAGGATCTTCAACAAGTAGTTCAACGCCTACATAAATTTCAACTGAAGATGAATTCTTTAGAATGTGCATTTGGAGTCTCTTCAGGAAAGTTTTTAGGGTTCATCGTGAGACATCGAGGTATTAAGATTGATCAATCCAAAGTTGATGCAATCCCCAAAATGTCGGAACCTCGAAACATTCATGAACCCAAAAGCCTACAAGGGAAATTGGCATACAGTCGAAGGTTTATTTCAAATCTAGCCGGTCGATGTCAGCCGTTCAGTCGACTCATGAAAAAAGGATTTCCTTTTGAATGGGATGAAGCATATAGTCATGCTTTTAAAAGCATTAAATCGTATTTGATGAATCCACCTGTGCTTAGAGCGCCAATATAAGGGCGTCCCCTTATCTTGTATATTGCTACTCAAGAATGTTCTTTGGGAGTAGTATTAGCATAAGAAAATGATGAAGGAAAGGATAACGCACTGTATTATCTCAATAGAATGCTAACTGGTGATGAGTTGAACTATTTGCTAATTGAAAAGATGTGTTTGGCACTAATGTTTACTTTAAAGAAACTGAGGCATTATTTGCAGGCTCATTCAGTTCGGTTGATTTCACGAGTTGATCCCATCAAATATTTGATGGCCAAACCAGTCTTGTCTGGAAGGCTAGCGAAGTGGGCTCTACTACTTCAACTGTTTGAGATAACGTACATCCCACAAAAGGCAACAAAAGGCCAAGCTCTTGCTGATTTTCTTGCAAACCATCTTATTCCTGATGATTGAAAGTTCTCTGAAGAGTTGCCGGATGAAGAAGTTTTCCTTGTTAAAGTTCCACAACCTCGGAGAATGTTCTTTGATAGTGCATCTAGTCAAATGGGTGTAGGAGCTGGGGTTATTTTCATCACTCTAGAAGAAGAAATTTTACATTTCGCATTCTATTTAGTCGAGAGGTGTTCAAATAATGTGGCAGAGTATCAGGCTTTGATACTTGGTTTAGAAATGATGATTGATATGGAGATATCTAACTTGAGGGTATTTGGAGATTCAAAATTAGTAATCAATCTAGTACTTTCTTTATATGAGGTAAGAAAACCATAATTATTGCCTTACTTCAACTATTCTATTAAACTTTTTTCTCAATTTGATAGGGCTTCCATCGAGCACATATTGTGGAAAGAAAATCGACAAGCGGATTCCTTAGCAAATTTGGCATCAACTCTAGCATTGCTAGATGAAGAAGTGAAGGTGCGAATATGCAAAAGATGGATAATACTGCCTATGCTGGATGTTGAACTCGAAGAAGTGGATGTTGTCTCCATATACCAAATTGATAAAGAAGATTGGCGACAGCCTCTTGTCAATTATCTGGAGCATGGAAAATTGCCAGATGATCCAAGGAAGAAAGTTGAAGTGAGACGTCGGGCTTCTTGCTTCATAAACATTAAAGGCACGCTTTATCATCGCTCTTTTGATGGAGTCTTTCTACACTGCCTTGGGGAGGAAGAAGTTGTCAAAGCTTTGGAAAAAGCGCATTCAAGTGTTTGTGGTGCGCATCAATCTAGGCCAAAGTTGCACTTTCAGATTAAAAGGATGGGGTACTGTTGGCCAACGATGGTAACGGATTGCATGAATTATGCCAAAAGATGTCAAGAGTGTCAATTGCATGCAAACTTAATTCATCAACCGCTTGAACCACTTCACCCAATAGTAGCATCATGGTTTTTTGAAGCTTGGGGATTGGATGTTGTTGGGACGCTTCCAAAAAGTTCAAGTGACCACTTGTACATTCTTACTGCTACTGATTACTTCTCAAAATGGGCTGAAGCTGCTCCATACAAAGAAATCAAGAAGGAGACTGTGGTGAGCTTTATTAGAACAAACATCATTCATTATTTTGATATGCCTTGATACATCATAACTGATAATGGAAGGGAGTTTTACAATAAAGCCATGGACAAGTTATGTGAGTAATTCAAATTCAAGCAATATAATTCGTCCATGTATATTGCACCAGCAAACGGACTTGCAGAGGCATTCAATAAGACTCTGGGAAAACTTCTCAAGAAAATTGTCAATTGATAAAAAAAGGATTAGCATGAAAGGTTAGGGGTAGCATTATGGGCATATCGAACTATGTATAGAACATCAACTCAAGCAACTCCGTATTCGCTTGTTTATGGTGTAAAAGCTATTCTTCCTCTTGAACAACAAATTCCATCCTTGAGAATTGCCATTCAAGAAGGTCTCTCCAATGAAGGCAATGCTCGGCTTCGCTTGCAAGAGTTAGAAGCATTAGATGAAAAACGGTTTGAAGCACAACAACGTTTGGAGTTTTATCAAGCCTGAATGTGCAAAGCCTTTAATAAGAAGGTGCGAAATTCGCTCTTTTCAAGTTAGTGATTTGGTTCTAGTAGTGAGAAGACCAATAATCATGTCGCAACATATGGGCAATAAGTTCCTCTCAAATTGGGATGGGCCATACGTAGTTCAAAAAGTCTACTCAAATGGAGCGTACAAGATAGTTTATCAAGATGGAGTGTGGATCGGGTCAATCAATGGCAAGTTTTTGAAGAGATATTATGCTTAGAAGCTCGACAGCGGTCTTGGCCTGCATGAGCTAAAATTGTGAACGGCTAATAAAAAAAAAACAAAAAAGAAAATCTTGTAATTGAACTACATTTTGACTTGATCCTTCCGAAAAGAAGGTATGTAGGTAGCTTAGTGTATACACTAAGTTCAGTCACATAAAAAAATCTCTCTTTTGTAATTAAACTATGTTATGACTTGATCCTTCCAAAAAGAATGTACGTAGATAGCTTAGTATTTTGCTAAGTACAGTCGTAAAAACAAAGAAAAAATCAAAATTGAGCGAAAAGAATAAGTGTGATGAGTAATTAATGAAATCAAATTTTATTAATAATGAAGGAATTTGATTACATTCAAACAAAAAAGAAAACTAAGCAAAGTCTAAAAAAAAGCCTCTATGGGTTCCATTCAAGCTGCTCAAACTCAATGCGCTTATCAGAAAGAAGCTTTTGTAACTTAGAGAGAGATTGCTCATCTTCTTCACTGTAGACCGGTATAGCTTCAACTTTGGATATTTCCTCACAAGCTTGAGAAACCATGCTTTGTTTCTCCAAGACGTCACTCTTCATACCTTCTAAGGAGGACTCAAGTACTTTCTTCCTTGAAGTTAGCCTGGCCAGTTCTTCCTCAATTTTGGCAAGTTCATTCTCAACAAATGAAGCATTGGCAATGACCTCTTTCTCAAGATTTAAAGAATCATCCAGTTTCCCTTTTAACTTCTCCAATTCCTTCAGTTAAAATTCTGATGAAACATTTGAAGGAAAAGATGATTTTAGCTATAAGAAATCATTTACAAGCTTGAGATAGCCCGTGAACTGCTCTCTTAAGATGGTGGTATCAAATCCTTCTCCTTTTTCAATGCCATCAAATATTATATGGGCTTGTTCGGCAAGAGAAGGAACATGTGCTGTAGAAGTTCGATCAATTTTGGCTCTTAATCCCTTCCATGCCATTACTGAAACTTTACAGTGACAGTCAATCATCAAATCATTACCACAAAATGCAAACATTTCAAAAGTAGCAGGACAACTCATTTTCTTTGTTTGATGAGTATCTTGTGGTTTTCCACTATAGTGACCAGTGCTAGATTCTCTCAATGGAGGATTTCCATCAAGATCCATCGAGGTAATTAAGGGAAGATCAAAAGAAGCTAGCCCAAGTATAGAACTCATGCTATCTACAGGCAGTGCACAAGGTTCATCATCACAAATCACGTCATTAAAACCCATCTACAATAAGAATTTGAAAAAAAAGGGCTCAAGAGATTGGAGTAAAAGAAAAAAAATTTTGAAAAAAAAAGAAAGAAAAAAATCTTACCGGGTCATCAGCATCATAAAGTTGTTGTGCTGACAAAGCCTGCTTGTTTCGCTTTTTTTTTCTTCCAACAACGATCGGAATCATGCTACTCTTCATTTGAAGGAGATGAATTAAGTATCTTCCTTTTAGAACGCCTTTGCTTGGAGAGGGAATCCAATGCTTCTTCAAGTGTTTTTGGAGTTGTTGCAGCTTGGATGGAGATGCCATTATTTGAGAGATTTGACTGATTGCTAGCTTCTATAAGAGAATTTTTCTGTGTAGATGTACCAGCAGCTATTTGAGGTCTCAACTTTAACATAATTAGTGCCTCTCTCGTATCTTTCTCAACAGTAGATTCTTGGGGAAGATTTAAAAGGATGCATTTATTCTTCTCAACATTTGAATTTTTCAGACGGGAAGACTTTGAAGATTTCAATAGTTTTGGCATTGCTTTTAACTTTGGCATCTCATCTTGAGGGAAAGCTTTAGACCATTCCATTTTCCACCAATTCTTATATGCTTCAGTACAAGAGAAACGACTATCAAGCCTCACTGAAGGAATGGTTAGTCTAGCACCACTAGCTAAATGGACGTAAGATTCCCAAAGCTGTATGACTATTTCAAAACACACTTTTGCAAAGGATATGTTCATGTTACCAGGAAGATCTTGGCAATAACCTAATTGTCTACTAAATCTGTGGGGGCCATACGACTTAATGAAGTATTGATTCTTATAGCGTTTGTCAAGAAGCTTGAACGAGGATTGATGAAGTGTTCCACTTTTTGTGAAGATAACTTGCCATTATCTTCTAAAAGGAGGTCTCTCTTCATCACACGAGATGGACCCAAATAAGCTTTCCTTTCCATGAAAATTTTGGTGACTTCAGTTTCATTGTAGTATTTGGCCATTCGTTGTCCACTATAGGAAGTCATTCTAGGATCTCTATCAATATCATGTGTAAAATGCGTGTTAAAACGTTTAGCTAGCCAAGTATAGACATAATGGAAAGGTAATGAAATCCAGAAGAGCAATCGACTCTTCTCCAGCTAGGAGGAAAAGAGTATTTGTTGAAGCACTTCAATGTTCACAAAAATGATGAATGACGTTGGGGCAGCTATCATAAGTGAAGAGTGATGCGAACAAGACATGATACACATTGGTTTTCAAAAGCAGTTGCCTATTACTTGCCAGCACGTCTTCAAGCCACTCCTAATAGAATTCGACAAATGAAAATTCACTGGCAAATTTGAAGGAAGGATGCCAAGAAATTTCATTGCTGTGGATGCGGCTACTCAAAAGTGGAAGATTATTTGATGGAGTCTGAGACGAATGAAGTAAAGATTGCAGCAAAAGACATTAGACATGCTTAACTTCTTCATGTGAAAGTTGGAATTCACATATCCGTTCAATAGTCCAGTCCATAAGACGAGGAGGGTCAACTTTGCTTGATGCATTGGCTCCTAAAAATTCATCAGCAGAACTTTGAAAAGTGAAGATTATTCCAGGGTTTGACTCTTTTTCGTTGTTGCTCAAAAATTTCATATATGAAATTTTGCGAAAAGTTAAAAGATCAATTATGCGAACCATTTTGATAAAACCTAGAAAAATAGCTAACTGCCTGAAAAAAAAAATCGGAAGAGGACTTGTTAAAAAAAAAAATCAATCAAAATCAATTTTGACGTGTCCATGGCAAATATAATTCATATAAATTTTTTATTTTTAAAAAAAATATAAATTCATACGATCAACTGGATTTAGACACAAAATTAAATTCGCTAAGTGTTGATTATCAATTAAATTAAACATGCAAGTTAGAATCAAGCATGCGGGAGCATGATCATCAATTAAGAGTTTAAAAGCAATATATATAAATGAATAAAATATATATATATATATAAAGTAAAAAATAATAAGTAAAAAAGGAGTAATAAAAAGATAAAAAAATAAAAAAAAGAGAAAAAAAATTGTTCTTCTTCTCCGTTCAGTCCGACAGGCGAAGCAGCCCACCAGCCCTCACCAATCGGACTTTCGGCCACCAAACCGACGAAGCTGGGCGGCGATCGACTCCCTGGACATTGCTGATCTCGGTTCTTGCTTCCTTTTTCCCTATTGAAGCGTGGCACAGGCGAATCGATGTCTTCTCTCTCCAACGGCGCCGCTTGCTTCCTCCGGCTAGATTCTTCGATTTCCTGCAGGTTTCGATCATCGAGACTGCCGTCGGACAACCCTTTGCTGCCGCTAACTTGATTCCGGCTTGCTTTCTCACCGGACAGACCTTCAATCGCGTGGATCGAAGCTGTGAAGATTTTGACAATTTCTTTCCTTCGATTTTTCGGCCAAACGGGTCACAATGTTGATAATTGGACACTAGATATGAATTCCCCATGCAATTTCAGGCCGTTTGATGTAGGTTTCGTCAATCTTTGGCCAAAGATCGATTTTCCGGGCACTGTGGCAGGCGGCGGCGGCGCTCCCGTGATCGGCCTGCGGAGGTCCGGCAAGGCTTTCAAGGGCAGAATTTTGCCTTTCATGTCTTGAGTCCAAATTCAAAATCCAATTTTTGATTGACAAAAGCAAAAAAAAAAAAAAAAAAAAAAAAAACTGATATGCATATGTGAAAAATACTACATAGATTGATGGGAATCAATATCTTAAATATAGTCCTATCAATTTAAAAAAGGAGTATGGACACATGAAGATCACATATTTCAAATTAAGGCACATTTATACAGTCATCAATTCAAAGTAATATCGAAACAATATTCAAGTTAAAGGAAGAAGCAAATTAAAGTAGCTAAAGTGCGGAGACAGTAAAAAAAATTAACTACATAAATTGAATTAGCTGTAATTGAGTTGAAAAAAAAAGCATACCTAACAATTGAGTGTGCGTCAGATGATTGAAGTTGCTGTCTACTTTCTTGAAGTTTTGATGTGAAAAAAAAATATATCAAGCAGGAGGATCACTTTTATATAGAATTGCCACGAGTTCGACAAGGATTTAAAATTTTCAACTCCAAATTTGACAAGACTTTAAATTTTTCAACTCCAAATCTAACAAGGATTTAAAAAGTTTCAAATCAAAATTTGACAAGGATTCAGATTTCAACTCCAAGTTCAACAAGGATTTTAGTTTCTCAATTCCAAATTATGAGGAATTTATTTTCTTGAAGAAACAAAAATAAATAATAGGAAATCTTAATTAAAAAAAAATTAGAATTTGGCTATTCAGTCTTAAAAAAATAGGCTTGTTAAATTGGAGTTGTCAGAAAAAAAAATGTTAAACTTGAAAATTCAAGTTTAAAAAAAAAAAAGTCATGTCATAATAAAAAGGGAAAGGCGGCATGAATTGGAAAAAAATTCTTCTTCAAATTTTTTGAGACCTGTTCAAGCAAGCTCATGGACAAGTCTCAAGGGAGCATTTGACGACACTAAAATTTTATTTAAGTTAATTTAATTAATTTAATTATCCAATTAAATTATTGATTAGTTAAATTAATTAATTTTTTTAATAACCGATCAAAATATTTAAGTGGTTGTTAAAATAAAATTATTAGATAAATATCATTTACTGTATAAATAAATAATGTAGTAAAGTCCACTAAAAATTAGCTAAGTGTTCCAATTAGATTAAATCTTGGTTAATAAGTGAGACGTCTACATGAATTAGGTGACATAGCAGCAGCCAATGAGGGCTTGTCAAGTGGGCCAATCAAATTACAGGAGGATTCTCTCAAATCTCTATAAATAAGAGGCTTCTCTTCACATAGACATACACACAAACTCGTAGAGAAAAAGACACAAAAAAAAACCTCGAAACTCTGTCAAATTCAAGACTCAAAAGTTTTCTCTCAAGTCTAAAAAATCAAAGTTCTACGTCAATTTAAAATCAAGTCTCCACAATCCTTGAATCTTCAAATACTCATTCTGTATTAATTCAATATCAAGTCTTTCAGCCGTTAAATCGTGTTCAAGATCAAGTCTTTCGACCCTTAAATCGCGCTCTTGATAAAGAGAAAAATCAAGGAAAAATCTTCATTGTAATAAGAGATTTCACTAGAGATTGTATTTACTACATTAAAAATTACAATTTGTATTTTGTAATTTTTCGCTTCTTAATTTCAAGAATAAATTTTACATCTACAGCAAGTAATCAACCTTTCCACAGTGCCATTGCAAAAAGGTTAGCTTGACCTTCCGCCATATCGCAGTCAAGTAACCCGAAGGAGAAAAATTTAAGAGAACACGCGTGGGAATATGTAACAACTATCATGATAGTGACAACATTTTCAGATACATTTAAATTTTTTCAAAAACTTTTCTGTAGAAATAAAAATAGTGATTAATATCACCTGAATTTTTTCAGAGTACTCAAAAATGTGGTGCCTGATAATATTGTCATGTGCAAAAAAGTGATCTTGAACTGTTCACTATTTAATACAGTGTCCCGCTTTTCTTGATCATATACAGGATATATTCCACACTTTATTACCTGAAGAGGATGTGTCACAGCCATTGAAATATTCAATTGATTCCCACTTTCCAGCTGATCACCAAACTTCCAATGGCTTAACCATAACATATCCTCCCCTATTCTTGGGGCACCGTATACTATTGGACTGCAACTCCACTCTAAACATTTTGTGCTATTACTTATTGCACAGAAAAATAGATTAGCTCTCTTTGCCTCTCCTATTTTCTTCTTTGCCTTATCCTTGCTAAATTCGATTCATCCAAACAATAGCCAAAAAACAAAAATCAAAAGTAGAAAGTCAAAGCCCAGAAAAATAGAAATTATAGAGTAAAACCAAATTGAAAATAAGTTTAACAAAAAAAAAGTAAAAGAAAAACTCAGCACCTGCCCACACGGAAGTAAGGTTTTTGATGTACGTGTTGATCATCTCCTCTTTGGTTGGTTTTGGGTCAGTTGGTAACTCCATGACGATAAGCCAGTGCTCATAGTCACAGCCATCCAAGAGTATCAATTTCTTTGATGGTCAGTTACTCTAGTTGGATGATGGTCGGTTATCTGACCAGAAGTTTTGAAACGGGTAGGGACTTTCACAAAATGATAAGAAGTGAAGACGATGATGGGTAAAGAGAATAGAGAAACTGAGTTTGCAGGGGACAGTTCAGATTGGGTGAAACCGATGATGGGTCGACAAATTGAAGAGAAGGGAGAAACTGGGTTTATAGGAGGCAACGTTGCGTTTTGTGCTAACCCAATTCCTTGGGTTAGCTGACTCAAGAGCATATATGGGGTCCACAAATATTATTTCTTTATTCTTTAATTTTGACCAAATTGAAATTAGGGTGCAATTTTAACAAAAAGGTGAAATTAGGGTGCCTAAAGAGTTAATTTAAAAATAGAATGCAATTATAATAAGATGTAAATTTCAGGGTATTTTTAATGGTTTACTTTAAATTCAAGCCACGAATCTTTGGACCTGCAGGTAGATGAGGCACGTCAAAGGATATTGACGAGTCTTCATTCTGAAGACCATACCAGTTTGGAATCTCACTTCCTGGAAGAAAAAAAACACTAAATATGCCATTTTCATGTAATATCTGTGCCATGTAGTCAATAATAAAATGAACAAAGCATGGACTCATCATAACGACAACTGATAAGTGAGGCTAGAGAAGAGAAGTTACAAGACCCGGCGAGGTGTTACATTGTATGTCTGAGTCAAAGAATTGACCATTTCCACTTCAATGCCTTCCACAGATTCCACATTGAATAAGTGCATATTATCTCTTGTTTCAATGTCAAGATCTCTTAACAGTTCTATGTTGAAGTTGTCTTCAACCGGGATTGATTTTTCACAACTGTTAAGGTTTAATCTGCGCGATCTAACTTTATTGGGATAATCTGTACCAAGTGCCCATGTTATCTCATCTAGGCTCAATTTCTTTGATCTTGTTACAGACACAGGAAATGATCTGAGCCATCTAAACTCAGATAAAAAATAAGAATCCATTACAGCAATGCTTTTCATGCTGTCTGGTAGATATCTAATTCTTACTAGTGATATACATGATTGTGCCCATAAATCTTTTAAGCTTGTTGGAAACTCTGGTAGTGATCGGAGGATTTTGCGATGGCTTACAAAAAGAGATTCAAGCTTTGAAAGGGTTCTCAAACTTTTTGGTAAGCTATGAATAGGGTTTCCACTTAGACCTAGATATTCCAAGGAAGGAAGGCAGCTAAAATCTTCAGGAATAACATCATTTGTTATATTACCATTAGAAAGGCTTAACTTCACCAATGAACTTTGAAAAAGAGCCAGTGACAGGATGGATAGTTGACTTTTTTGTGGTGCTAAACAAAACCAACAACTTGATTCCCTCAATTGCGATTGATTTGTGGCAGTTTCATCCATTTTAAGAAAAGATTCCAACTTCTGCAACTCCTCAGGCAGCTCATCAAGGTTGGAGCACCCTGACAAAATAAGTTCGTCTAGTGATTTCAACAAACCAATTTCCTGAGGAAGTTTTTTGAGACTTTTACAGTCTTTCAGGTTCAAGAAGATTTGTCTTTCTAGGTTTCCTACGGATTCATGAACTTCAATCAAGTTTATGCAATCTTTAAGTATAATCCTCTCGAGATTAAGTAGTCTTGACAGATCAGAGGTACTAATAAGACGATGGGAATGACCGGGATCAACGATTTTCAACTCTGCAAAAATCTATTTGTAAAGCAAATGAAGTTAGTTAATGGAATAATATTCTTGTGCGTGTGTGTGTAAGAGAGCGAGCGAGCGAGCGAGAGAGAGAGAGAGAGAGAGAGAGACAGATATCATACATGGGTTCCCTTGAAAACTTGTTTAAGATTGCTATTGCTCATATCGAGAATAATTAGGTCTTCCAGGCAACAGATATTTGGTATGGAATTCAAAGGGAATCCTTGCCAGCACAACCACACTAAAATTTTTGGAAAAGCCTGGTAAGCTCCATTCAGCTTTACATTATTAAGATGGAGCAGTCTTAGATAGCTCATTTTTGCGGAAGTCTCAATTTTCGAGTCGACTTTACTTGAAGAGGTTGTGTTTTCTTGTTTGTCAAAGATAAAGCCTCTGGTAGATTTTGTTGCCTGCTTTGGAATGGAAAGGATGAAAAGCCAAAAATAAACAAAAGGGCACGTCTCAAAGTGAAGTGAATAGAGCTGTCTACATATAAGCACAAGGATTACATGTGAGGCCATGTATTTTCACTCACCATATTTTTTCTCAGTACAGATAATGCATCCTTGTAACGCCAAAGTCTACTACGTTTTCCAAGATCTTCAGGTGATTCTTGGCGGACAATTTCTCTTTCCATGTCCCTAAGCAATTGATGCATCATCACTTCTTCATCTTTATCAATAATTATTAGACATTTATCAACGAGTTTGTGAATTCCAACTATTCTATAAAAATCACAGCCTTCTATTATTTTTTTTAGGTAATAGTTGTCCGTCCCATTGAAGACACATGCTATATCAAGAAATAAACTTTTGTCCCATTCGTCTTGCAAAGAATCATAGCTTATTCTAAGAATCCTTTGAATTTACCATCATCAATGGCTTGCGGTTCTGATGGTGCTCTTCTCCAAAAATCTAGAGAATGGCCAGACAGAGAGGAGCCCAAGACTTCAAGAGATAATAGAATTGTTGGAGAATGAGATTTTGCTAGGTATGTTAGTTGAAAAGGGATGGAAGCCCTTGTTTTAAGAAAAAGAAGTATGGTATTAGGTGAAGAGTTCGTAAAAATTATTGTTGTATTTTTTGTATAAATATAACTGCTGGGACAGATTTAGGGGTATGAGGAAAAATGTGAAAAAGAGAGATGAGAGGAGAGACTTGTTATACTGAGAATATGAAAAAAAAGAAAAGAAAAAAGCTTGTCTTTTGAATGTAAAATCTGTTTTTTTTTTCTTTTATAAATTATGTTGTCTTTTGTTGTTGAGAGTTTATGTTTTGATTTTCTTCTCTTCATCTCCGTTTTCCAACATGGTATCAGATCTCTAATGATCTTTGAGGGGCCCTTGTTTGTTGCTTTTGACTTTAATGGTCTCACTTGACTGTGGTTGAAGAAAAAAAAAATATATTTTGGGAAGAAAATTCTTGAAAGAATTAGAGAAAAAACTTCTATTTTGTTCATGAGAGTATTCTTCAGCAATATCTTTTATTTTCCTTCTCCTAACTTTTGTAGGATTTAGCTATCAATCTTTTCATTTCAATACTTTGTCATATAACTCAACCCTCCAAGATTAGCAACTTTTCTAAAGGCTTCTCTCTAAAACTCAACCCTGTCTAATTCATCCTTAAAGCATTCTTCATGTCTAACAAATGATTTGCGAAGACATATGATGGATTGACATCATAAGAGACTGGTAGCAAAACATGCCGAACTGTTTTCCTACGCTCCATGATCATTGCAAGCTCATTTGAGCACCATGTTGAAGAAGGATAGTCTTCTGAAAGTACAATTATTGATACTTCTAATTCCTATTCACCTTTTCAATTTCTGGCTCAAATACATCTTTACAATATAAAAGGTCTTTCATTAACATTTTCTATATTAGATAATTCGATGAAGTGAGTTTAATGAATAACAACCGTATACATAAATAATAATAGTATATATGAATAATGACGAACAGTACTCGGCTTAATAGTAATGGGTTACGTAAGAGTAACCTCAACAGTAACTATTCACTGTAAACTTCAATTTATTATTTTACTATTCACTATTTCATTATTTTTGCAACTACTTTTCGAACAGACTACTAGAAGATTCATCATAATTTTCTCTTTTTCATAGTATATATATTTTCAAAATATATCCAAGGATCTGGTATCGATCTCTGACTAAAAAAAAATTCCTTTATGATGTTGAAGGTCAGATTGGACTGCAACTACAGTGCATACTTAAAAAAATTTTTTAACTATAATACTTGAACTTGTCGAAACTGGATTTTGATATGACTTGTTAGGTCCCGCAATAAAAACTAAGAGAATAATTACGATAGTAGAAATAAAAAAAAACACACAGAAATTTACATGGTTTACCTTTAAATATTTTAGGACTACGTCCATGGGACTAACTCTGAATATTTCTTCTACTGTTCAAAATAGTGGTCTTACAACGAGATTAATACAAATGTGTTGTGGCACTCAATGTTTCCGAATAAAATCCAAAAATAATTCCTCACTAATTTTGTCACACTTCTATTTTAAGAAAACCTTTCTTAAAATTAAGCTTTCTCTTTTATTTTTCCTATGACGTGTCATCACACACTCTTTGTGCTTTTCCTTTTATTTTTGCGCTTGCTTCTTGTTTTGCACGCAATCCACACTACACACTACACAGATTTATATGTACAAAAAGGAGGTTTAGTCAAGAGATTTTGGTGAGGTAGCTCACCAACTGAAGAAAAGAAGAAGAAAAATTCAATGGGTGGTGTATTGTTTACCCACTTGACTGGGACCCACACCAACATAAAGGAACAACTTTATCATCACCCCTCACTATTGACCATAAGGAACGATAAGCTTGCCATTGCACAAAACTAGAATATAATCACTATGAAAAATCTACGCGCTGAGACTCCTGCTAAAATGGGAGTCCTAAAATAATATTAAAAGTGGGACCCAAGTGAAGTGCAATTACAAGGTAGATGTATATGTATTTGGGAAAATACAGGTAAATGCATAAATTCAATATCTATACTTGCAGGGTTTTAATTTAACATTGCACAGTAGGTTAGATGATGGAACTAAGGGAAATAGGGCTCCACAAATAGCAGATGGTAGGTGAGCAATAGAAGGGTTGTGACAGATGAAAGTTGAGAGTTGATTGTGCATATCATTACTTTATCGAAGTGGCCGAAGGACGAAAGATGTTTGGCAACTGAGGTTCAGTGATTATCGGACAGGCTGTAGCCAAGCTGAGTTATTGTTGAAACACAATAAAGTTCGAAATGGTAAGAAAGGCTAGCCAAATGCAACGCCACGGTAGGCCAGTAAGTCAGCAGTATATCTTTTTTATGTAGGGTTCTTCAATTTGCATAATATATGTATAATATTTAGATCCAATGTATGTGGAAGTGCAGACGACAATAAGAAATGAAAAATTAGAAATAACAGTGGTGTTTGTTAAATCATTTATCTGATGATAAGTCGGTAGTGAATATTTATCGTGAAAGTTGAAGAGTGTTGTTGTATTCCGAATAACATCAAAAAATAATTCCTCACTAATTTTGTCACACTTCTTTTTTAAGAAAACCTTTCTTAAAATTAAGCTTTCTCTTTTATTTTTCCTATGACGTGTCATCACACACTCTTTTTGCTTTTCCTTTTATTTTTGCGCTTGCTTCTTATTTTGCACGCAATCCACACTACACACTACATAGATTTATATGTACAAAAAGGAGGTTTAGTCAAGAGATTTTGGTGAGGTAGCTCACCAACTGAAGAAAAGAAGAAGAAAAATTCAATGGGTGGTGTATTGTTTACCCACTTGAATGGGACCCACACCAACATAAAGGAACAGCTTTATCATCACCCCTCACTATTGACCATAAGGAACGATAAGCTTGCCATTGCACAAAACTAGAATATAATCACTACGAAAAATCTACACGCTGAGACTCCTGCCAAAATGGGAGTCCTAAAATAATGTTAAAAGTGGGACCCATATGGGAGTGAAGTGCAATTACAAGGTAGATGTATATGTATTTGGGAAAATATAGGTAAATGCATAAATTCAATATCTATACTTACAGGGTTTTAATTTAACATTGCACAGTAGGTTAGATGATGGAACTAAGGGAAATAGGGCTCCACAAATAGCAGATGGTAGGTGAGCAATAGAAGGGCTGTGACAGATGAAAGTGGAGAGTTGACTGTGCATATCATTACTTTGTCGAAGTGGCCGAAGGATGTCCGGCAACTGAGGTTCAGTGATTATCGGACAGGCTGTAGCCAAGCTGAGTTATTGTTGAAACACAATAAAGTTCGAAGTGGTAAGAAAGGCTAGCCAAATGCAACGCCACGGTAGGCCAGTAAATAAGTAGTATATCTTTTTTATGTAGGGTTCTTCAATTTGCATAATATATGTATAGTATTTAGATCCAATGTATGTGGAAGTGCAGAGGACAATAAGAAATGAAAAATTAGAAATAACAGTGGTGTTTGTTAAATCATTTATCTAATGATAAGTCGGTAGTGAATAGTTATCGTGAAAATTGAAGAATGTTGTTGTAAATTGTGTGAGTTAGAATTTATAGAAGTAGAGATATTGAGTGAAAGATGGTTAGCTGTATCAACTTCAATTGAAGATACGATAATATAATTTGTAAATGTTTAATAACCTGATAAGTGGACGTTTGCATAGATTGGCTAAGTAATAGGTACAAAACATGGTAGAGTGTAATGATAATTGAGTTACAGATTGAATAGAGCGAAGTTGGTAGAGAAGCAGTTGTATAAGTGAGTAAAGGGAAGTGAGCAAAGGGTAAGGAAATTGGCCATATAATGAAGAACATCATAAAGTCTGATCTAATAGAAATTTTTATGGGTTGCTTTATGTATGTGGCAGAGTCCCAATGTACGATGTCGCCCTAAGGCACTCCAAGCAATGGTGAAGACTTTGACGAATGAGCAAAAGGGGTGGGTAGTGGAGATGGGATTCGGGGAGCTGTTAAATATACCTGACATGAAAGTGGATAGGAAGCTGTGCTATTGATTATGCGAGAGATTCAATACTGACAAACTTTTCCTGGAGCTGAGGGACAGTGTTACAGTGTGATTATTTTCGAACCAAGTGGAGTGGGTTTTAGGCATCCCGTCATCGAGGAATGAGGCTTCGGTATCGAAGGATGTTGGAGAAGAGAAAGTGAATAGATTTTCTTGTTAATATAACGATTCAAAAGCTGTCGTTGAGACAGAGGTTATCAAAAGAATGAAGTTTTATGAGCAAAAGTTGCATTTTCAATAAAATTTTTTATTGTTTGCCCTGGGCGTATTTCTTTGTCCGACGCAATGCAACCGGTTCAGTCCACAGTTAGTGAAGGTTGTTGCAAGCATTGAATCTCCAAGTTTGTATAACTAGGCCAAATTCATTCTAGAATGGTTGACGAGTTGCGTGGAACGTTTTAAAGAATCTATTATTAGGTGTGGATTTGCGTGCGGACTTAGTGGGTGTGTTCTCTTCTTACAG
The DNA here is from genome assembly GCA_947857235.1 of Jatropha podagrica. Taxonomy (NCBI): domain Eukaryota; kingdom Viridiplantae; phylum Streptophyta; class Magnoliopsida; order Malpighiales; family Euphorbiaceae; genus Jatropha; species Jatropha podagrica. Next base: position 59,365 of record CANUEP010216978.1, on the reverse strand, counting down.
GTAGGTGGTAGTATTAAAATGATAAGTATGCTTAAATGGATGTCGCTTAATTTAATAAAATGAAAATGTAGAAGTGAAAGATATATCCTTATATGAAAATTATGGCTATAGTGATACAATGGGACAATTGAAATTCGTTTGTAGATGTTGTGTTTAGTGCACATATGTGGTGAGATGAATATGTTAGTGTGTGCAGGTCGCATTGTAAAGAGACGACGAGAATAGTTTATATACAATATGAGATTAATAAAATACTAAAATGAAGAAGTTGGGTTATATTAAATGTTTGAAAAAGCTGAAGAGGAAGAAACAGTTGGTGTTATAAGGGGTATTCATGGAAAAGTAATAAACTTATGAATGGAGTAATGTTGGAAAGGTAGACAGTGAATTTTTCTTGAAATGATGGTAGAATTATGTTGTAACGCTTGTCATATTGTTTGTATTATAGATAATATACTTGGACCATCTAGATCTGGGAAAAGCCATCAGGTGGGATGTGTATTCGAGGGTGTGCGCCTGGAACTAGACGAAAATACGACATGCTGTGGATTCAGACACTAGAATCGATGGTGGTTTCGGCTGACGAGACATAAGTTTGGACATAGAATTCAAATATGTGGAAGATATTGGTCTATTTTAGTATTGAGTTTATTCGTTTGGTTAGGTTTTGACAATAAAATATGGGAAGCCCCACCCACTAGAGGCAGATGAGCTGGAGTTGGAAAATGTTAGAGTGTGCAGAATTAAAGAGGTAAAATCTAGTGGAAGACATCTAGATGATATATAGCAATATATTGAATAATAAAGAATAAGATGGAATAAATAACATGAAAAGCTAAGAGTATTAGATGTAAATGGGTGTGGCTTAAAATAAAATAGTTTTAAGAGATCTATTGTATTAAATGAATAGGCATATGCATGATGCATGTGTACAATTGGGCACACGGAAAATTAGTTTTGTTATTTTACTTTGTTGCAATGGCTTGAGTGGGCAACATAAGCCATTAAAGGCTTGATAAATACTCCTGAAGTGCAGTGGGGGCATTCACGCAAATATGATAATGATAGCACAACTCTGAGGAGCAAGGACAATGAAAGTTTATGCCGGAGTGGGAAAAGTGTAGGGTAAGGGAGAGTGAACAATGCAAGTTAGGATGCCTTTCAGGTGCATGTTACAATTCACATGTTGAAGAGTTTTCACACGAGCGTGACAAATACTATGTAGTACATTTGCTAGGTAGTGATTTGTCGATATTTTGAATGTTTGCTTTTTGAGATACAGCTACGTCGTTGTGATTTGCAATTGTGATGATGAAATGTTATTGTATGTTTTAGTCAGATACTGTTCCAGACTGAGCCTATATGCATTGCAAGAACATGGCTGCGGAGTTGGACGTCCTAGAAGATTTAAGCGTGGATGCTGATGATGCATTATATGAAGTGGAACACACGTTAACCAGCATAGGGTGCACAACATTAGACTAGGCCATGTTGAATTTCATAGGGAAGCGTTGCACAAAACAAGAGAATCTGTAAGCTAAAAGCACATACGTGGAGGTATTATTATGTAAATGTAAAAATAAATAATGATGCGATGTATGAATCGGTGCAGCTTCACAATGTTTGAGTTAGATGGTATCCAGTTGACAAGAGGTGATTTGTCAAGTTTGCTGAATCCTAACTGCGTAATATATAAACGGGTACTTTGGCGATGAGAAGTTTGTGCAATGGATAGTTTGTGCTGCAAGGGATTGTAGCTTAACACTTGCTTAATAGTTGATGAATATGTTCACTATCTTGGTCACTCGATTGACCATAATTTTATCGTTTGTCAGGTAATATCAGCTGTTGCACATGTGGCGATTGCCGAATCGTGCTGAAGGAGTGGATCACTAAACTGATATGCAATTGGACCAGAATTCTCTGTGCGTGTGCATAACATTATAGATTTGTAAATAAAAAATAACTTCGATCATTGTCCATTTATCGGTGAGGTAGTAATAAATAAACAAAAAAAATTGCAATATACAATGATGTTAGGAAAGGGCTGCAATGTTATAAGTAGTGATAAGGTGCAACTGTGTGTAAATATTGTAAAGCACATTAGATCAGACGAAATGTAAGGTGCCAAGGTTGGATTCACTGATCTTGTAAGTGACACACGTGTAAAATTTTCAAATATTTTTAGTTCTCAAGGCACCATATGTTGCAAAATTAACCCTGTACTTTGTGTGACTATAGTGGTAATTTATGTCATCATATTCTGCATTATGGTATGTAGGTTTTCATTCCCGTTAAGTATGGGAAGTGGTGGTTTTATTTCTGTCTTTAAATGCAAATGCGGAAGGTTATGGTACTTGATTCATTGAATGTAATGTCCCGCAAAATTCACTCTGCCTGTTTTAGAAAGTTGGTAAGCATTCATTGTGATTCCTTCCAGTAATGCCGTATGGGCTTATGGAATGTTAGGGCTATCGACCATATAATAAAAATATCACTTTTTTGCCCAATGGTCATTGTATATATGGACAGATGGACGGTTGTGTGTTAGTTTATGTAAATACTATGCAACATGGAAAGAACTCACTGTATCAAATATCATTTCAATATGATCAAGTACCTGGAATCAAGACAATTTTCCAATTGGCTGGACTTGAAATTGTAGAGGATATTAGTTCTTGGACATTGGTAAACGGAAAGGCGACAAGGCATACTGAAGTGTAAGTATTGATATGCAGCTTGAATTTCACACCATGTTTTGTTCTGTAAATATGGTATGCAATGCAAATTGAATTAACGGCTAATGCTGTATATAATGTTATTTGTGATGTAATTTGAAAGATGATACTTCAGTGCAGGGCATCATGTGGTATCATTGTCATTTTGGCTATGTCATTTTGGCTATGTCATTATGGGAGATGGTCAGCTGGCATCGATTGATGAACGATGTAAGTATGAAAATGGTTTTATAATCTTAAACTGCCTCTCGAAGCTAAAGAATAATTTAAGAATCCAACAGTACTGATTTAATCTTTTTGCATATGTATCGTGGAATTCCAAAAGCATAGTTAACTATTAACCAACCTATGCAAGAAGACATTGACGCATCTCACAAGAAGATTGTAATTGACTGGCTTATGACAGACTTCAACGCTACTCGTGAAATGGTGCTTTCCCGAATTAAAGATGGCATTTGTATGTCAAATACGCGAGGGGGATGAGTTCAAAGGACTGGTGTAAAGTCACCACATAATTCGCCACTATCTGACACCATGATCGGTTTGAAACTAATGGAGTTAGTTGTTTAATTACACGGTGGACAGTGAGATGCGTTGCGAATTGTGTCTCTGTTTGAAACTGTGCTGTTATGGTAGACGTATTCTTTTTCATATACAAATATTGTTGTATGATTCTATTTCAGTAATCTAAAAGATGTTGTATTTGTTTGGATTAGCGTTAACCGACGACTAACATAATGTGGAGACAAGAAATAATAATTTCGGTAAATATTTATCTTTTTGCTATATCACAAATGTATTGAAACAATTATTAGTTCGATGGGTTTTGAAATAGGTTTTATTTATGGGTATTATTGTGGTCGTTAATAGGGTTATTATGGGATGGGTTTTTTCATTGGTTCTTAACTTACTGACTGGCACGTATGTATGAAACTTGACTTTTCCCAAAATGATTACAAACTAAAAAAAAAGATCATAATATTACAAATGATGGGAAAATAGCAAAGTATTTCTTCACATTGAGAGTGCCAAAATTGATTGTCATACAATTGTAAAAAATAAGATTCGCTTGTAGGAATATTCGTAGAATTATAAATATCCATCAGGGCTTAAATGTCATATTGCACCCAGTGCTGCATGGGTTATAAACAAACTGTACATTGCATCCAAGGACAAAAAACAAACCATGTCCTTGTCCAAGCTAGATATTTGTATTACTTTACTGTACTCAATCTTGCCATTTTTACTGAACTTCCACAAATTTTGAAGCTACGTCCTCTTTGTCACCCTTTGGCTCCATATAGTGACATCTGCCACAATGTCATCGCACACGTTGGATTCAAGCAATAGAATCCAATTTAGAATCTCCTGACGTATATTCGAGGGAAGCCTCGCATGACCCCCCTACAGAAGTGTAGTTGTACGTGTCAGTTCCTAACCCTTATTAAAAACTTAAATCCATGTACAAATAGGGGTAAAAAAAGATTTTTTTTGTACGCTTCCAAATGTAGTAACGAAAAAATTCATATACGTAATGTCAAAAGACACATACCTGGCACTGAATTAAGTCCATCGGATCACACATGTGTAGTATGACATGAATGCCACAATCAAATCTACATTGGTTTTGATATGGAAAGTAAGACATTTGAAGTAGGTCCTCTTTTGATTTCATATAAATGTCAATACTACATATTTCAGATATTAAGATACGTGCTGAGTTACCCACTCTGTTATTATGGAGCGTGCTCAGTCATCACGTCAAAGGATTGGAATTTCAAGTCAGCAGCATGAATCAATCTAGATTTTTGACACTTGTCACAGAGTCGGCCCACAAAATGCGCTTGCCAATGCATAAAGAAAACATATAATTGTTTAACAACATTAATTACATCTGCATCTTTTTAGTTTTTTAATTCACTAAAATGTTGCACATCATTATCTCAGACAGAAGAGCATTATGCAATATTTAAAAACAATTACAAGCTTCACGATTTCATCGGTTCGCCTTGAGTCACTTTCTTGGAGACGTGCACTGTCCACGTATACTGCAGTCTTGCTAATAACATCATAGATGCATAAATACCAATGCCGGTGTTTCAAATCGTGCATGGGGACATAAATCTGCAAATTGGTTGACATTATCAGTAAGTGCCGGGGTACATTAATCTGAAGCATGCCGAAATGTTCAGTGTAAAACAACCCAGGCTTTAGACAACATTTTCATCAATAATATAATGAATATACAATTGTTTTAATCTCACCCTCTCAGCCATGTGCATGTCTCCAATGTATGGTTGGGCCTCGACGTACGCTTTTTAGAATTCTTCCAGTGTGGACACATGCGGCTGGAGTGCACGAAGGTGCAATGATAATAAATAATTGGGTAAAATTATGCATGCTGTTACCTAATATTACAAATGTTATGCGCTTGTAAGATATTAAATATAGATGAAAAAGTCATGCAATTTTTTATCGAGAAATGGTATGGCAAATAGTAGTTCGTCATCGTTCAATCCTTTATTATTTGCTCGGAGCACAATAAGTCCGCAACGATTGATATAATCTGCGAATGTCAGACAGGTAGATTTGGTTAATGAAACATAAAATTACATTAATCGAATTTTCTATCATTCCAACATATAGGGAGTCAGTTCAAACCTCAGAAGAGACCCATTGTCGTGGCCTCATCAATATGAAACCGGTCTTGGTTGCAAACTCCTTCCGTCCTTGATGCAAAATTTCTCTGACAAGGCCACATGCATAACGCAAGAGTTGGGACAAACAACATCTACGATCACACATGTTATGCACTAACTTATTGCACACGAAACGGAGATAAAATAAAAATGTCTTGTTAAATTTTATACCTAACTGCATTTTTTAAAGAACATATTTTGCAAATCATGTCTTTAACAGTATTTCATCAATAAATGATGTACATATGTTGAATGCAAAGCTTACCGGTATGCTTACTCCACGTGTCCTAGTGTGACAGTGAGGTCATTCCTACTACTGCTCAACAGATGTTTCTTTACGTGAACGACGATGCAAAATTGGATTTGTGACTTTCTTATGTGTTGCTCTGTGAGCGTGCTACTGTGATTACCCCACACCCTGCTCACCCAAATTATGTCTGTCATTACCAGAATTGTCATCTCCTAAACCATCTCTTTGAGTAGCCCTTAACCCAATACATATCTAGCCCGAATGCATCAACTAGCTAGTTTTTCGCTCAGGTGTGACAGCACCAGACACGCCTTGTGTAGAGGCATTGATTTCACATGTAGTCATACTGCGTGTCTGACGTGTTTGCCATGACCTTGCATTGCTACCTTCCACCTTGGTGCGTGGATGCTTACTTCCCCTCCTATTCTATGATGCGATGAAGGCTTTTTGTTGCTGTGTTCTTCTTCCATCAATACTTTTTCGGATTCCTTTGACATGGGCAACTGGAGGCGTAGAACTGTAGAGAACTTAGCTCTTCCAAAAATATGGGTCCTTAGAAGGCTTGCACTGCGCTTGGTCATACATCTTCCTTATTAGTTCCTGCATATCTACAACCCGCTGACTTAGTTCCTTAATTTCATTTGCCTGTGCTTCCAGGGTTGTGAACACTTTTTCTTTAAAGTCTAATGAATCCCGCCTCAGGCAATCCGCCTCGTTCCTCTCCCCTTGTTGCGTGACCTATAGATTCAGCCAGTTCAATGTTATCAGATCGCATTTTGTTTTTTACTAGCATGACTAACAAGTACGCAGTTTAATTTAATTGTAAATGACGAAATAGAACAGATTAGTGTAACTTACAAAAGGGGCTTGGGATCCACTGCTCACCATCAACACAATGACCTAAGATGAAAAGCAAAGACACTTTTTTTCGTCATCCGTCTGCTAACAAATAAAAAAGCCCCGAAAACAACAATCTTAGACATAACCTAGACACTAAAAATATAACGTAACCCGCTCATGAACCTGATAAAGTAAAAAGCTCACATCAATGAAGAATTAGGTTCTATTTACTGAACGTACCCGCATGCTGCTCAATCCGCCTAATTTGTTCATTCTGATCAGTACCTCACATATTTGATTGTCATCCCAGTTTTTCATTGTGGGACTTTCATGTCCGCTTACACTTGTTCTTGGCAAACCAATGTCAATATGTTCCAAATATAATACCTTTTAAAAAAATAAGCATTTGTAACATTAATATGCAAATATTTTTGCATTCCTTGAATTGATAAATGTTAGTATTTTGTTATGTTTCTATTTGTTTGTTAATTTTTTTTTTTCTTGTATGCAATATACTTACTGACGTACCGTATACATGTCCTGTTTGAATCATTCATCTATTCAGATACTTACCTGTAAGATCAGTATGCAACCACTGATCCAGGACTTCGTTCCCATTTGAGTACTTGCGAGCCTAAAATTTCTGATGCCATTGACTAAGCCCAGAAATGCATACTTTGCCTAATTATAGACATTGATCAATGCAATCCAACAACCGAATGTGCGAGTCAGCTACTAGTGTATTCTTCTGTGGCATAATGAAGACACTCAATGCATTAAAAAAACTTTGTACGAAACTCAATGTCGGCTCAACGTCCATGGCACAAGTCAATGGCATGTATTACGCCACGGGGTAGGTTGTACATGCTCCGTATTGTAGGATCCAGCTGACCCTTTAACGTGGGAACAGAGCATCACCTGCAATTTTGTTGATGTAAAGCTTCGTAATGTTATTATTATTAATGCTGATTACTACATTGCCAGTTTCTGTTGAGTTGTCTAACGGTCAAATTAGAAGGAACCCTTTTTTTTTTTCATTTCAAGCACACTGACTTGAGAAATAGAGTGAAACTCAACTGAATCCTAATGTACCATATCAACAAATTTATCTCTGTGAATGTATAATCAACATGAAGTTCATCTCAGTTGTTTAGAGTATGAGAATAATGTTTGATGATCGAAACAAAAAATAAGCTGAGAATGAAAAACCCATATAAACAAAACAATTGCAATAAGGATTTTTAGGCATGCCGTTTACACATGGTGTGCTTATGTGAGTTTATTAAAAAGGAAAAAGAAAAACGGATGGATAGGAAAAGAAATTCAGCTGAGAATGGAAAAAAAAAAAAACACAAGAACACGTACCTATGTCGCAACATACAAGAGAGCTGATGGATTTGTAGATCGCTGCAAAGACGGGAGCAGATAAACAATCTGTCGATATGCGCAGGGAAGGGAGGGATGTGTCGAGTGGGGCAGGGACGAGGGAATGGAGGAGAAAAGCTTGTTGTGTAGTCTTTGGTTGACTATGGAAGAAGCCCGTGGATGTTGTAAAAGTTTAAATTGAAACCCTATACTGAAAGGACATCGTTTTGGTTGGGAATGGTAAATTTCAAACCTCCTACATCAAAACTACGTCGTTTTGCCCTTGTATACTTATTTTTTGTTATTGCTACTATCATTACTAAAGTTATTACTATAGAATTATTCTTAGAATTCTCAAGTTATTATTAACTGCGTGAAAGGCCACATTAATGCGGGCTGTTCTATTGTTTTACTATAGCACATTATGTTAAAATGCTAGAATTATATATATTATTATAATAATAATTACATGCATTAAAATATTATAAATAATATATAAATATATATACACACAAAAGAATAAATAAAAAATTTACAGTTCTATACAATTTGCTAAAAATATAATACATTTAAAAAAAATATAAATGAATTTATATTTAGTTTTTTTTTCCGTTCATCTCCATCAATATGAATTTTTCATACCTGCTACTGTATATATATGACACATACGACAAATAACAAAAAAATATATTATTAAATAAATAAAGATTAAAATAAGAGAAATCATGTATGCACAAAAAAAGAAACTATAAAAAAGAAAAAAAAAGATATAAAAGAGTTAACATTACCTTAATCGAAGAAGAAAATACAATAATATAAAGTCAATAAGAAAACACAATTAAAACTTAGAGAATCGTAAAACAACAAAAAAAAAAGATGAAACTAACATTATGAAGGTATATATAGATAAAAATAGGTCTATATATAAGGGAAAAAAATGTATTAGAAGTTTCAATTTCAAAATTCATAAAAATTTTGAGGCTGTAAAGTTTCAGTATTAAAATTCAAAAATTTTGTAATTAGAATTTGAAACTCCCTATTAATTTGTTGGTGATGATAATGATAAAAGATTGTAATATGAAATTATTAAAAAATAAATCTTATTAAATCTTATTTTTTAAATGATCAAATTAAAAGAAATAAAGGAAAAAAAACTGAAAAATGGCATAAAAAATGAAAAACTGAATCTTGAAAAATTAGAGTGCCAACTCGACCTTTTAAAAATATTTATTGGTTCAGGATAACATATATATATCGATTGGTTATAATTGATTCTGATTGTTAATTTGTTATAACTTGTAATCCTTCTTCTATGTACACTATTGTCTCCCCTTCATAGTACTAGAATACTAATGTAGACGATTGATACTAAAAAACATATAAAAGGACATTTAAATAAGATCAACTAATAACTATGTTTATAAATTCATTGTTCGTATTTTATACGCGTCATGTTGTAATTTATTAATATCCAATGTATATTTTATATTTCACTCTACTCATTTTCATATAATTCAATAACAATATTATCTACATTCTATTGATTTACAAATTTTTAATTTTCATTAAACTCCATAATTATGAATTTAAAGAACATTCGCTTAATTGACCTGGACATAATATGCATACTATATATGTACTTCTACTTAATAACTTTCATGAGTGAAAACAAAAAACTACTTTTAAATTATTGCGATATTCTAATTTAATATACATAATTTTATTAAAGTTACGCTTATTCCAATATTTCGTATTTTTTTTTTGTTTCTTTCCCCTTTATCACTGTCCTTATTATTATTATTATTATTATTATTATTATTATTATTATTATTATTATTATTATTATTATTACTGTTATTGTTACTATAGTTGTTGTTATTATTTCGCAATACTGTCTCCAATTTCATTCCTGCCTATAATTATAGTGATCTATGTAGTGTTGCTCTTATTTAATCGTAACATAACGTAGAAAATGACACTAACTTATTTTATCAAATATACCGTACTCATAAAGTATTGCACATAAAATAATTCATGAATTTTACTTAATAGATATCTAGCAATAATATCAACGATAATACTGTCATATTTTCAATATTTATGTTTGACTATGTTATTAAATTACTCAAAATATTTATTGTCTACGAAAACAGAATCGGTCAGTATAAATTAAAGTTGAGTTATAGATAAATAATCATTTTATGTGCTACATCGGTATATAAAAAAAAATCGGCCGTCACAACTTAAATTCATACGCTTATTATTCTCGATCTAAAAAAACCTAGGGTAAAAGGTCAATGGAAGTATGGACCACAACTGACCTAAATGCTAATTTCGAAATAGTATTTAAATACTTATCACATTTGTTCGACAACACCTATTGCAATTGAATTACAATTTATTTGTGGCTGTCCGTCACTTTTGGGACATGACAATTTGTGTGGAATAAATTTCTGACGTAGAATCAATTGAATTTAGTTATTAGATTTGTGTTAATTTTTTTATCCCCATTTTTTACCATGCATCAATTAGCATGTATGTATGTATGTGTGTGTGTGTGTGTGTGTGTGTGTGTGTGTGTGTGTGTGTGTGTACACACACACACACACACACGCTGGCGTATATGCCGCAGAGCGTGTGTGTATATTATTTCAAGGGCATGGGAACAAGACTATTTAAAGTAGACAGAATGAACCTATTCATAATTCAACCTCATGTGGACTTCAGATTGATTAGTTTTTTTTATGCACCTTCGTCCATTGGTTTTGAATGTATAGATGGACTTTTGTACGAATGGCACGGTCAGCATGTGATAGTCGCTTCATGATGCAGTCACTGCTGAAAGGGCATTTCTGATGACAATTAATTATCATATACTTTTGTCATGGGCATCTGACACACGCCTAGTGATGCATCTCAATATTTGAATTTTATTATCGAAGTTTGCAAACGTGTTGAGTACACTTGTTGTTGTCTTTTCATGCATGAGGTCCAATCTTTGTCTAACTCAATCCGGGATCTCAGACCAATGCTTAACACTCCCTTTGTGTCTAGACAAAATTTTAATTACACCTTGACTTGATTGACCAGAAGTTCATAACTTATTTCTCAGCATTGAATGCTCCAAGTATATAAATCTTAGCAGTGGGTGTCATACTCTCATAAAAGTGTTGGATCACATCTTGCCCTTTAACACGCAGTTAACATTAGAGTGCAGTTCTGCATAGATTTGGAAACACGTGGATTTTTCAAATGGCACAGTCAGGAGATAGCCTTGACACCATTTTTTGGAAGGCAACAACATGGCAGTGTTCATGCAGATTCGAATTTGCCATACACCAGAGACGATATGACAACCATTGCGTAAGAAATTGTCCATATGAAGCATGCTATGAACGACTTAATGGCGATTTTCATCTTCTTGAACATGAAGTTGATATGGTAATCACCATTATGACAAAGGAAGTAAGTCCTCTTTTGGCTAAAAAGAAAAGCGGTCTTGTCGAAATTAGGAATATTGTGGTGTCCCATTCAGCATCGAGGTTTACATTTTTGAATGGCGCAGTATATGCATCATGTTTCATTCTAGGCGTCGCTGTGTCACTCCTCATTAGAGCTCGTTCGACGATCTGATTTTGGTGCAACTTGTAAGACGCCAAGCGAGACATGGTTCATGCCTGCTGTATAAATGGCCATCAAAATTTGCAAATAGTCATCATCACATAGTTTAAGACATTGGTTTTAATGTAATGAATGTAGTTGATTAGTTTTATTACATTAGTGTGTTGCGATCCCATTTATTGTAGGATTTTAGGTTGGCAATATCAAGTACGGAACCATAAGTTCGGACAAATCAATAAATTGTACATTTTTATTATCTGCAAGGTAACAAACACAAAATAAGCGTCGGCAGTATGAAATTGTGTTTCCTAGTCTTCACATCGCAGTATCAAATTGGGTGGTGCTGTCTAGCAGGGCTGTGGATTGCCAGACAGCACTGGCTTGTCTTGTAGAATTTGGCTTGTTGTTGCACGGTTGTCTGGTATGGCACGGCTACATCGTGTTACACATTGGGTTTTTTTGAACAATTTCGAATGATTAGTTGGTATTGGTGTGTTGTTCTGCACTGCATAGGCCATGCGAGATGCTGACATGTGTGAATGATGATACAATATAAAACACCAAAATGTATACAAGTTATAAAATTACCAAAATTTGCATGTGCTGTTTGTAACTGTCCCAACCATACTGAACTGTTTATGCCAAACAAAGTAATTTCGTAAAAGTCCATTCTCCAACCTAATGATGCACAGTGGCGTCAATTAAGTAACTACATGGGAACAAAAAAATGATGAACTTGTTATCGGCAACGTGCTCAACTATACAATGAAGAATATGATGGAAGCAACACATGATTATGCAAAAAAGTCGAAAAAGAGATTACACATTCTCAATAATAATGTCAAACAAATGGGGATAAACAAATACAATGTAAAATGTAAAGAATAAAATTAAAAACATAACAGTCCAAAATGAATGTGAACGGGAATGGATGCAGCAAACTTCAGAGAGCAAAAATTCACACAAAAGAATTAGTCCATAGGAGCTTGTGGAGGATGGTATTGTAGCATCTGAATTAATGCCTGGAATTGACTGTTGATTCCTTGATATTGAGTTTGCATCGTGTCCAGTCGTGATTAGATTTCGCCGTACATTACATCCATCGATGAAATCTTATCAGGAATCATGGTTTCTATCCCATTGAACCAAGCATCCATCATTTCCGTTCTAGACATCAAACGTGCGAGGACTTCTTCATTGGACATGCCTGACTGCCACTGAAAAGAGGGTACTGATCCAAAAGTAGTAGCACCAGTATATGTTTCATAAGCAGGAGGTTGATCCTCCTCAATTTTAGTTGGGTCTTCCTCATCTCCACTGTGTGTAGCAGGCCTCTCTTCATAGGCTCCCACAATGCGATATGTATCCCCTATTCTCTCTACAAGCTTCATGTGCAGCATGACATCTAAATCAAGCCTAGTTCCTTTCCCACCTCCTATAATGTCATAAACTGGTTGAGTAGGGCTCCATGCACGTAGATATGTAGCAATGCCGGTCACAAAGCATCCCATCATTATACCCCCTTTATTTGCCCTTGTAATTCTAGCCCATCGTTGGCTTAACCAAAAACCCACATTAAGAAAAATCCCTTGATCTATAGCCTAGATAAAATATAACTCATTCAATCCCAACACTCCATCACTCTCACTTTTACCGAAGATGATGTTAGCCAAGAACTTATGAATGTATCAATATGCTGGGTTACGTAAGTGGAAAGCCTTTGATACCCTAGGTTTGTAATTATCTTGCCCAGTTAGTTCCATCCATGTAATACGATTGCAAAAATCTTTAGGTATTTGTCTGATGGCATTCTTAGTTGGGAACCCAAATATGTGGCTAACCTCATTCACTTGAAGTTCATAGTTTCTCCCAAAAAGTCTAAACTTAATATTACTAGGGTACCCTTCATCCCATGGAAGAATAGTAGAAGAATAAGAACTCAAAAATTCTAAAGTCAAGGGCGCATAAACAAAATCTTTTATAGAAATAAATTTCTCCCACCCAATCCTTTTAAGAGGCTTTATAATAGCGTTCGTAAGATTAACCTTGTCTAAAGCTTTCTCATCGATAAAGCAATTTGGGAGAATAGGGCGATTAGAGAGTTCATTATACCTTTCCTATTGCTCACTTGATCAACACTCAAATGGTGGAGGGGGGGTGGTCCTATGGGTGGAAGTGGTGATGCTGGAGCAGAAGTTGGTGTGCGATGAACTCTTGCGGCCCATGACGCGGTAGATCTGCTTCTCTTGTATCTGGGCAGCATGGTGGGAAAAGTAGGAGAAAGGTTTGGCGTGGTGGTGGTAGAGAAAGAAGGACAAGATTGGAGGTTGGGGACTATCTTCTCAGAATTGGTGTGCCGTTTGTGTGATAGAAGGTTTTCAATGGTTTTAGATGGTTTATGAAAAAGAGGCTTAGGGTTTACACGGCAATAGAAACGTGAGCATGAGCATTTAAACGGACTAACACGGGCGTGGTGTTTGGCATGCCATCAGGCGTGCCAGACACTAACATGCCATGCCAATCCATATGGGACTGGAATGGGTGTGTTGGATGGCACGCCATCAGACGTGCTAGACATTGATTTCCCATACCAGTCCATATGGGAATGGCACGAGCGTGTTGGCTGGCACGCCATCAGGCGTGCTAGACACTGACTTCCCATGCCAGTCCATATAGGATTAGCACGAGCATGTTGGCTAGCACGCCACTGACTTCCCATGCCAGTCCATATGGGGCTGGCACGGACGTGTTGGCTGGCACGCCATCAGGCATGCCAAACACTGACTTCCCATGCTAGTCCCATGCCGGGCGTTTTGGCTACCACGCCATCAGGCATGCTAGACATTGACTTCCCATTCCAATCCATATGGGACTGGCACAAGCATGTTGGTTGGCACGCCATCAGGCATACCAGACATTGACTTCCCTCTGCTAGTCCATATTAGACTGGCACGGGCATGTTGGTTGGCACGCCATCGGTCATAACAGACATTGTTGTTCCCACTGCCAGTTGATATGGGACTGGCGGGCGTGCCAGCCACTGACTTACCGCCCCAGAACCTCATCGCATGACATGGGCGTGCTGCCTCGTACGCCACCAGGCATGCCAGAGAAACTCTTGCCTTGGCATGGGCGTGCCAGCCACTAACTTCCTCCCCAGAACCTCATCGTATGATTCGGGTGTGTTGTCGGGCATGCCCCCAGGCGTGGCAGACATTGATTTACCGCACCAGAACTCAGGGACTCGCACAAGCGTGCTGTCTGGCATGCCCCAATCGTGCAAGCCACTAACTTGCTAAATGGCACAGGTGTGCTTTTAGGCACACCACCAGTCATTCCAGACACTCCCTTGCCACCCCAAAACCTCATGCCTTGGCACAGAGTGGTGTCTGGCATGCCCCCAGGCGTGCCAGACACTGACCTATGCAAAAATCGAATCCAAAGAGGGGCACAATTGTGTTGTTGGGCATGCTTAGTGCGTGTCACTGACTTGCCTCACCTACCTATGGATGTACACAGTTGTGCTGTTTGGCATGCCTGAGGCGTGCCAGACACTAATCCTTGAACATGATCATAGGCAAGTGTTGTCAGTTGTCAACCAAGGGTGTGACCAATAACTGACATCTGTTGTCAGGCATATCTGCTCCATTATAAACTAAATTGAATATGAATAAAAAATATTCAAAATCAAAAACAAAATACCCAAAAGCATAATTAATCTGCTCACAAAAAACACCATTAATAGTATGACCCTATAGTTGTCACATCATTTGAAAGAATTGACTCAATCCCATATATACTAGCTGAACAACTTATTACTTGTTTCACATGTCACCAGTTGTGGGAAACTGAGCCTTACAGTGTTGTCATGTCTGTTTAATGGGATAATGGAGTACACCTTTGCACGGTGAACTAAAAGATTATATATAGTGCAGGTACACATCCTGTCATACCTCAATTAGAATCATGTATTGTAGGACACCATTGCACATAAAATAATAACATTTTCTTTTCCCACTCAGCAAATCACTACCGACACATCCTTTCCTGGTATGGACACTAGATGCTTCGACGCACTCCCATTGACGATGATCTTTAAGATCGCTAAGAAGGTTGCAAGCAATGGACCTATTGATATTATCAACATTTAGTTGAGGTACGCAAGTTGATCCGTTATTTGTACAATGCTTGGGAGTCGTATTGAAATAACCTCAACATTTGTGCTTCACATATGCATAACAGTTACATTTTGTTGCATCTTAATTAAAGAATTTAGTTCTGCTGATGTTTAGTCCGTTCTGTTTCCTTCATTGCATTTACATGTGTAACATTACTACTTGACAAATAGTTCAAAGAAAATTTGGATTTGCACAAGGGGGCGACTGGCAAAACAACATGTGAATCTCAGCAACTTTAATCACTATCTCACATACACGAAAGTACAGACCATGCAATGTATTGACGAGCTCGCTTGCTTGGATAAAAAGCACACATCTTCTCTACTTAGAATGTTTCAATTTTTCAACAATAATGATGAAGGAGACAGAGCTCAATTCCTATTCAACAGTCATCTACTAGGTAATGTGGATGCAATGCATGCATATGGAATGACTTGTGCTTTGAATGGAGATGTCTGTGGAACATATACACTTTCTTCTTTCCTCAATTGGGACAACTTTGAAGAGACATTTTACCAACTTAGGCGGAGATTCCTCACCTTGATTCCTAATCCACTGTTTAACAAGAATTACGTCAGAAAGAACCAGTGCAATTTATCAAGATGGGGACACTGGGTTTTCAAAAATGAGGTTCCGGACGGTGAGTACATGGCGATAATGTATTGCGCAGAGTGCATATTAGACCTAGAGGTATTCTTGGCACTCCAGCATAATGTTAGTTGCACGTAACATATGGAAATGTGTCCAATTAATTGCAGACGTCTACAAAGGTGCACATGCTGCCACAGTGGGCATATTAGTAATGATTAATTGTATGCATGGTCCAAATTATTATGGTTTGTGGACATGGGTAATATCGTAATAACTGTTGTTTGTATTACATGCGACTCGGTATTTGTTGCGCTATTCATTTCAATCAAAAGTTGGTTACAAATGTTAATTAATGATTTTTTAAAGCAATAAGTGTTACAAATGGTGAACGAGTGGTCATTGTAAAACGGAAGTGAATGGGGTGAAATGTGATTTATTTATTTGCAGTGAATGCAGGGAAAACTATGTAATCACATGAGATGACTACGCAATTATACCGAGAATGTAATGGCATATTGTCGTTTGGACCAACGACTTTATGCATGCCGCTACAATTAATACGGGTGTCCAATACCTTGGGCTTACAGTGCTACATTTGGTAATCGCATTAAATTTATCCATTAGTAGGGAAAAAAATTAGACACCCTAGAACATTTGCGCCAACATCCTGAACCACTTGGAACCATGCTGCGTAAGATAGGACGGTCCCTATGAATAAATATAGGGGTTTGCATTTATTTATGTACGAATCGACTGACTGATGAATGTACAAATGCTATTCTTTAATCACAGGTTTAAACAGCACAACATGCCGTTCCATTTGGACTACAATGGCACGATCGTGCTGTGTTGCACACTTGGGGCGTGCCAAACATTGACTTGTATGACTATTATGGATTCACGCAACACGGGCGTACTGCATGGCACACCCAAATCGTGATATACACTTATACACTGACCAGTGGCACTCTAACTAGCCTGGAGTGACACAATCGTGCTGTCTGGCGCCACTAGGGTGTGCCAGACACTGACTTGTGTGATTAGTATGGATTGATGCAACACGGTCGTACCGCATGGAGCCCAAATGCGTGTTATACACTAACCATTGACACTATACCTAGCTTATACTGACATGGTCATGTTGTCTGGCACCACGACGGTATGCTAGGCACTGACTTGTTTAAATGTGAATACACAAAGCAAAACGGTCGTGCTGTATGAATGCCTAAGACATGCCATGTACTAACTATTTGGGATAATGTTTGCATTGTACACAATCACCAAAGATTGAACATCTTCAGTTGTTAAGTGAACATCGACATCTAAAAGCTGTGGGAAGCGCGTTGAGTACGATAGGGCAACAAAGTGTATGTATTGTAAATGTAAATACCAAGGAGTGTACATTTTCAATTGTTAAGTGTACATCAACGTCCAAAAGCATTGGAAGTGTGCTGCGTAAGACAGCACAGTCCGCTCATATAGAAAAAATGCAAAGGTTTGCATTTATTTTTGTACGGATCGACTGACTGATGAATGTAAGAAAGCATTTTTTTAATCACAAGGCTAAACAGCGTGAGCAAGTATAGCTGGTTACCGTGGCTATGTTACCAATGTGTGCAGTCACATCAATACAAATTAAGGTGATATGAAGATATAAAATATAGTCTTTTATTGTGGAACTGCCCGTTAGATCTGTATGAAACGATGAAAGAATGTGACAAAGGCAGCCAAATGTGTGTTGTAAAAGCTTCTTAATATAACATAGTTTATTTGTTGACAATAAATAAAGTGATTAGATGGATTTGCAGTATCCCAATGTGGTTTGCAAATGTATTCAAGAGGTATGGTGAGACCAATATTTCAAAGTGAAAACACATTATTATAGTGTTTTTTAATACTGTATAGAATTTTCTTAATTGAAATAATTATAAATCATACAACATTAGAAATGTTGTGACAAACAGCACATTATAAATAACATAAACAATAAACATGTATAGTTATTTTTTTTAATTAAATTTATTATAGATTTGTAAATGTAATAATGATATTGCAATAAGCAGTTGTCATTTTTCATGTGCAAATATCGATGACATGCACATGTCATTCTAACTATACTGGCAAAACAATCATGACTTTATGTATCTATTTGGAACGGTATAGAACTGTAACATTATTATGTGTAACATTATTTTAAAGTAAAACACCACGTATTGCGTTGAGATAAGTACAAGCAAAAACAATCCGCACGATGATGGGGGCAGTAATATAATAAAATTATTTTTTAAAAAACTATTAATATGGTAAAATGTTCACAATAATTAGTTTATAAAAGCACAAGCATCTTGTTAAAAGATTGTGAATAGCGTGCTAGGATTGAGTTTTAATATAATGCCAGCTAACGATAGTACTGGAAATTTGCTTCAGGATTCGATTTTAAACGTTGTTTTGTGTGTAAAATTATTGTAAGTAACGTAATAATTAATTTTATTGATCCGGTTGCTCTTTAATATGCACTCTATATTTTGTATATAATTTCACAGTGTAATAGTAATTGCAGTCGTTTTGAGGTGTGTTATTAATTTAGATATATATTATAGGGGTTATATGATTGATAACGGGTGAATAAGAAATTGGAAAAGATATATCACATCATTCAATAGGGACAATTGTTAACCCAAATAGGGACCCACCCCCACACCAAAGACACGTGTAAAAATTTATGCTTCTTGTGGCCACCATTCAGCTGACTACCCTGTCTAGTAAACAGGCTGAAATGTAATTTGAAGGGATAAATGACAGTTAGGTACACATTTCCAGCATGTAATCATGTACCTAACCACCCTACACCAACCACTACCACCTTGAGAAACACATCGTTGACCTGCACCTTTCCCATGTAGTGGATATAGTGGCAGAGTGTATCCTATGGACATAATTGTAAGATGCAAAACCTATACCCTAAAGACTATTGTTCACATAAATAACTATGAATTTATTTCATCTATAAAACCTTAAATGGCATTAGATACACAAATGCCTGTAGCATCTGATAATAGACGGACCAGATCAAGGTATGTTTTTTGTATTTGTGATTGTATTAATTTGTATCCAGTTCCAGTTTTTGTCCAACAGTTATTCTTTTGGCTTGCACTTTACGAAGTCTATGGTGTTAGTCGACGCATTACGCATCTTATAAAGTGGACCAAAATTAAGAGCTTCTGGTTGACTTTGCAATAGCTTACATGATATTTAAAATTCAGGCCACCATTATAAGAATCATTATTCTAAATTGTGTTTGAAATGAGATACAACATGGACGTAAATTACCTCTGTTGTAGACGCAGGTACCAAAGTCAACAAACAGTGGAATTTCGTGGAGACAGGATGAATCGAAGAAGTTGCATAATCAGAGTTGATCATTAAGCTTTTGATGCCGGAGAGATAGTTAAGACACGAGATATTATATATTTTTTAGAAATATATAACTAGATTTAATATGCTAAAAAAAGTGCAATAATTAGGAAAGATTTCCATACTTAGTTTGGTAACTGTACGCAGCGGGTATTTACATTGTGTAGAAGCTGCTGACAGCCTTTTACGATGCAAACAGGCACAATATCAAGCAATGCGCTCGCGTATTCTCTGCATCAGATGGGTGTTTTTTTTCACATTCGTATATTGTCATCGCAATATCAAGCAAGGCACACATTGGTAACATGGCGACAGCAACCGGCTATACTTGCTCGTGCTGTTTGGCCTTGTAATTAAAAAAATGCTTTCTTACATTCATCAGTCAGTCAATCTGTATAAAAATAAATGCAAACCTCTGCATTTTTTTATATGAGTGAACTGTGCTGTCTTACGCAACACACTTCCAACTGCTTTTGAACACTGATGTACACTTAACAATTGAAAATGTACACTCCTTGGTATTTACGTTTATAGTACATACACTTTGCTGCCCTATCATACTCAATGCGCTTCCACGGCTTTTAGATGTCCATGTTCACTTAACAACTGAAGATGTTCAACCTTTACTAATTGTGTACAATGCAAACATTATCCCAAATAGTCAGTACATGGAACGCCTTAGGCGTTCCATATAGCATGACTGTCTTACTTTGCATATTCATATTTAAACAAGTCAGTGCCTAGCACGCCGTTGTGGTGCTAGATAGCATGACCGTGTCAGTACAGGCCAGGTATAGTGTTAATGGCCAGTGTATAGCACGCGTTTGGCGTGCCATGCAGTATGACCATGTTATGTCAATCCATACTAATCACATAAGTCAATGTCTGACACGCCCTAGTGTGCCAGATAGCATGACCATGTCAATCCAGGCCAGTTAGAGTGCCACTAGTCAGTGTATAAGTGTATATCACGATTTGGGCGTGCCATGCAGTACACCCGTGTTGTTGAATCCATAATACTCACACAAGTCAATGTCTAGCAAGCCCTAGGTGTGCAACACAACACGACCGTGTCATTGCAATCCAAATAGAACGACATGTGTTCCAGTTTAACCTTGTGACTAAAAAAATGGCATTCGTACATTCATTAGTCAGTTGATCCGTACATAAATAAATTCAAACCTCTGCATTTATTCATACGCAGATCGTCCTATCTTACGCAGCACGCTTCCAAGTGGTTCAGGATGTTGGTGCAAACGTTCTGGGGCGTCCAATTTTTTTCCTTACTAATGGATAAATTTAATGCGATTACCAAATATAGCACTGTAAGCGCAAGGTATTGGACACCCATATTAATTGTGGGGCCATGCATAAAGTCGTCGGTCCAAATGACAATATGCAATTACATTCTCGATATAATTATGTCGTTGTCTCATGTGATTACATAGTTTTCCCTGCATTCACTGCAAATAAATAAATAAATCACATTTCATCCCATTCACTTCCATTTTATAATGACCATACGTTCACCATTTTTAACACTTATTGCTTTAAAAAATCATTGATTAACATCTGTAACCAACTTTTGATTAAAATGAATATGGCAATAAATACCGAGTCTCTTGTAATACAAACAACGGTTATAACGATATTACCCATGTCCACAAACCATAATAATTTGGACCGTGCATACAATTAATCATTACTAATATACCCACACTGTGGTAGCATGTGCACCTTTGTAGACATCTGCAATTAATTGGACGCATTTCCATATGTTATGTGCAACCAACATTATGCTGGAGTGCCAAGAATATTAGGTTTTTGCAGGTGTCTTACTTACGACACAGCGGAAATAAAAATTCATGACACGACAAAAACCCGCCAAGGATCCAAGTATTTCAATATTTTCGAATGACAGGGTTTGACTATAAACCTGGGGTTTGAAGTCGTGCTTCACCATAGACAGACTTTGCTCCTCAGGCGAATGTCCTCCACTGGTATCCACACACGATCCCACCAGACGAGCGCACGGCTGCTAACTCCGTAAAGTTGCGGTTAGGGTTTTTTTCTTTTAAAAGGGAGAAGGAGGCGTTTTTCTGATCTATCTTAATGATCATTGTTTTTTTTTTTATTTCACATATATATATAACACTTATATACTAAAATAAAACCCTAAACAGAAAAGCCTTCATATTAGATTTTGCTAACGGGCCTTTAAACCTAATTTAAACCCCAATTCGCGTAATTTGATTCTTTCAATCCCTTGGGCCTTGAATCAAATTTCAAGTCCATTAAAACCCTATGCTCATCCATGATAGTCTAGCGTGCGACCCAATAGGTCCATATTTAGTTGGCAGTAGGCCATACTCACAATGTAGCCCACAAATCATAAGCGGTATCTAGCCAGACATTATGATTACCCAATAAATATGAAATCCTTTGTCTGATATAAAACCTAATGATACATGTCATGATTCCTTTTATTACACGATATCTAATTTGAACATAAGTCATGGATCGCGTCATACTTATATTGTTCTAACATATCCATTTCTCAATTCCTAAGCAGACTGATAAATCAAATCAAATCAAATTGATCTCTCTATATCAATTTATTTGAGCACGACCATGCATTTCTCAGTCCTACTTATCGAGGGCCCAAAAGATATCTCTCTCATGAAAGAGGAACAAATCCCATCTCGATCGTGCACTATCCTCTGCATGATTTACATTATGCTCAACCATAACCTTTAAAGTCATCCGATTAAAGATGACATTTGATCATGTCAAAACACAATTATCCTCATGTAGGACGTTGTGACGAGCTCCGGTCTAAGGATTCTATGACATAACCATATTGAGATCATTAATGACATCACCCCATGTAATGATCTCAGAGCGGGTCTATCCAGTACATTGTCCCCACAAGTACCTATAAGCTTGAATGGCTTCACCATACACAGTCAAACTTATACTAGTCAATATTTCACTTATGACTAGAGATATATATTATTATAAAGCAACATGTAAAGACAATATAATAATAATAAAAGTAACCTATTTATTAATTAAATTCAAATAACATAAGGTCCAAACTATTGGCCTAGGGCACAATCACTAGCAAAGAATACCTCTATGTCTGATATGCACTCCACGCAATACATTACCACCATGTACTCACCATTCGGAACCTCATCTTTAAAAACCTAGTGTCCCCATCCTGATAAATTGCACAGGTTCTTTCTGACGTAGTTCTTATTAAACAGTGGATTGAGAATCAAGGTGAGGAACCTCCGCCTAAGTTGGCAAAATGTCTCTGCAAATTTTTCCCAATTGAGGAAAGAAGAACGCATATATGTGCGATAGACATCTCCATTCAAGGCACAAGTCATTCCATATGCATAGTTTGCATCCACATTACCCAGTAGATGACTGTTGAATAGGAATCGAACTTCGTCTCCTTCGTCACTATCGTAGCAAAATCAAAACATTCCAATCAAATAAGACGCATGCTTGTTATCCAAGCAAGCAAGCTCTTCAATACATTGCATGGTCTGTACTTTCGTGTACGTGAGACAGTGATTAAAGTTGCTGACATTCACATGTTGTTTTGCCAGTCACCCCCTTGTGCAAATCTAAATTTTCTTTGAACTATTTTTCAAGCAGCAATGAAGGAAATAGAACGGACTAAACATCAACAGAACTGAATTCTTTAATTAAGATGCAACAAAATGTAATTGTTACGCATATGTGAAGCAAAAATGTTGAAGTTATTTCAGTGTGATTCCCAAATATTGTACAAATAATGGATCAACTTGCGTACCTCAACTGAAGGTTGATAATATCAATAGGTCCATTACTTGCAACCTTCTCAGCGATCATAAAGATCACCATCAATGGGAGTGCGTTGAAGTATCCAGTGTCCATACCAGGAAAGGATGTGTCAGTAGTGATTTGCCGAGTGGGAAAAGTAAATGTTATTATTTTATGTGCAATGGTGTCCTACAGTACATGATTCCAATTAAAGTATGACAGGATGTGTACCTGCACAATATATAATCTTTTAGTTCACCCTGCAAAGGTGTACTCCATTATCCCATTAAATAGACATGACAACACTGTAAGGCTCAATTTCCCATAACTGGTGACACATGAAACGGGTAATAAATTGTTTAGCTAGTACATATGGGATTGAGTCAATTCTTTTAACTGATGTGACAACTATAGGGTCATACTATTAATGGTGTTTTTGGTGAGCAGATTAATTATGCTTTCGGGTATCTTATTTTTCATTTTGAATACTTTTGATTCATATTTAGTTTAGTTTTCAATGGAGCAGATATGCCTGACAAAGGATGTCAGTTGTTGGTCACACCCTTGGCTTACAACTGACGACGCTTGCCTTCGATCATGTTCAAGGGTCAGTGCCTGGCACACCTCGGGAATGCCAAATAGCATGACCGTGCACATCCAAAGGTAAAGGGTGAGGCAAGTCAGTGGCACGCACTAAGCATGCCCGATAGCACAACCACCCCTATTTGGATTCGATTTGTGCATATGTTAGTGTCTGGGCATTCCAGACACCACGCCGTGCCAAGGCATGAGGTTTGGGGGCGACAAGGGAGTGGCTGCCACGACTGGCGGCGTGCCTGAAAGCACGCCCGTGCCATTCCTTGAAGAATAAGTTCGGTAAGTTAGTGGCTTGCACGACTGGGGCATGCGAGACAGCACACTCGTGCGAGTCCCTGAGGTTCTGGTGCGAGAAATCAGTGTCTAGCACACTTATGAGCATGCCTGACAACACGCCCATGTCATACAATGAGGTTCTGGGGAGGAAATCAGTGGCTGGCATGATTGGGGGCGTGCCAACCAGCACACCCATGCCAGGGCAAGAATTTCTCTAGTGGCAAAGCGTGCCAGACAGCACGCCTATGTCATGCCATGAGGTTCTGGGGCATTAAGTCAGTGTCTGACACACCTGGTGGCATGCCAGGCAGCACGCCCGTGTCATGGGATGAGGTTCTGGGGTAGTAAGTCAGTGGCTAGCACACCTGGGGGCGTGCCAGCTAACACGCCCGTGCTAGTCCCATATCGACTGGCAGAGGGAATGATAATGTCTGGCATGCTTGATGGCGTGCCAACCAACACGCCTGTGCCACTCCAATATGGATTGGTAGAGGTAAGTCAGTATCTGGCACACCTGATGGCATGCCAGCCAACACGCCCGTGCTAGTCCCATATGGATTGGCATGGGAAGTTAATGTTTGGCATGCCTGATGGCGTGCCAGCCAGCACGCCCGTGCCAGTCCCATATGGACTGGCATGGAAAGTCAGTGTTTGGCGTGCCAGCCAACATGCCCATGCTAGTCCCATATGGACAGGCATGGGAAGTCAGCGTGATGGAGTGCTAGCCAACACACTCGTGCCAATCCCATATGGCTTGGCATGGGAAGTCAGTGTCTGGTAAGCCATGCCCGTGTTAGTCCGTTTAAATGCTCATGCTCACGTTTTGGTTGCCGTGCAAACCCTAACCCTCTTTTTTATAAACCACCTAAAACCGTTGAAACCTTTGTATCACACACAAATGACACACCAATTCTGAGAAGACACCCTCCAACCTCCAATCTTGTCCTTCTTTCTCCAGCACCACCATGTTAAACCTTTCTCCTACTTTTCCCACCATGCTGCCTAGATACAAGAGAAGCAAATCTGCTGCATCATTGGCCATGAGAGTTCATCACACACTAACTTCTGCTCCACCATCACCACCTTCACCCACAGGACCATCCCCTCCACCATTCGAGTTTGGATCAAGTGAGTAACAAGAAAGGTATAATAAACTCTCTAATTGCCCTATTCTCCTAAATCGCTTTATCGATGAGCAAGCTTTAGACAAGGTTAATCTTGGGAATGCTGTTATAGAGCCTTTTAAAACGATTGGGCAGGAGAAATTTATTTCTATGAAATATTTTATTTATGCGCCCTTGACTTTAGAATTTTTGAGTTCTTATTCTTCTACTATTCTTCCATAGGATGAAGGGTACCTTAGTAATATTAAGTTTAGACTTTTAGGAGAAACTATGAACTTCAAATGAATGAGGTTAGCCACATAATTGGGTTCCCAATTGAGAATGCCATCAGACAAATACCTAAAGATTTTCGCGATCATATTACGTGGACGAAATTAACTGGGCAAGATAATTATAAACCTAGGGTATCAAAGGCTTCCCACTTACATAACCCAATGTATCGATACATTCATAAGTTCTTAGCTAACAATATCTTTGGTAGAAGTGAGAGTGATGGAGTGTTGGGATTGAATGAGTTGTATTTTATCTGGGCTATAGATCAAGGGATTTTTCTTAATGTGGGTTTTTGGTTATGCCAAGATGGGCTAGAATTGCAAGGGCAGATAAAGGGGCTATAATGATGGGATGCTCTGTAACCGGCATTACTACATACCTACGTGCATGGAACCCTGCTCGACTAGTTTATGACATTGGAGGAGGTGGAAAAGGAACTAGGCTTGATTTAGATGTCATGCTACACATGAAGCTTGTAGAGAGAATAGGGGATACATATCGCATTGTGGGAGCCCATGAAGAGAGGCCTGCTACACACAGTGGAGATGAGGAAGACCCAACTAACATTGAGGAGGATCAACCTCTTGCTTATGAAACATATACTGGTGCTGCTACTTCGAGATCAATACCCTCTTTTCAGCGGCAGTCAGACATGTCCAATGAAGAAGTCCTCACACGTTTGATGTCTAGAATGGACATGATGGATGCTCGGTTCAATGGGATAGAAACCATGATTTCTGATAATTTTTCATCGATGGATGTAATGCACGACGGAATCGAATCACAACTAGACATGATGCAAACTCAATATCAAGGAATCAACAGTCAACTCCAGGCGTTGATTCAAATGCTACAGCACCATCCTCCATAAGCTCCTAAAGACTGATTCTTTTGTGTGAAGTTTTGCTCTCTGAAGTTTGTTGCTCCCATTCCCATTCATATTCATTTTGGACTTTTATGTTCTTAATTTTATTCTTTACATTTTACATTGTATTTATTTATCCCCATTTGTTTGACATTATTATTTAGAATGTGTACTCTCTTTTTCGGCTTTTTTGCATAATCATGTGTTGCTTCCAGCATATTCTTCATTGTATAGTTGAGCGCGTTGCTGGTAACAAGTTCATCATTTTTTTGTTCCTATGTAGTTACTTAATTGACGCCACTATGCATCATTAGGTTGGAGAATGGACTTTTGTGAAATTACTTTATTTGGCATAAACAGTTCAGTATGGTTAGGACAGTTACAAAGAGCACATGAAAATTTTGGTAATTTTATAACTTGTATACATTTTGGTGTTTTATGTTGTATCGTCATTCACACATGTCAGCCTCTCGCACAGCCTATGCAGTGCAGAACAACATGCCACTACCAACTAATCATTCAAAATTGTTCAAAAAAACCTAGTGTGTAGCACGATGTAGCCGTGCCATACTAGACAACCGTGCAATGACAAGCCAAATTCTACAAGGCAAGCCAGTGCTATCTGGCAATCCACAGCCCTACTAGACGGCACCACCCAATTTGATATTGCAATGTGAAGACTTAGAAACACAATTTGATAATGCCGACACTTATTTTGTGTTTGCTACCTTGCGGACAATAAAAAAGTACACTTTATTGATTTGTCCAGACTTATGGTTTTGTACTTGATATTGCCAACCTAAAATACTACAATAAACGGGATCACAACACACTAATGTAATAAAACTAAGCAACTACAATTATTACGTTAAAACCAATGTCTTAAACTCTGTGATGATGACTATTTGCAGATTTTGATTGCCATTTATACGGCAGACATGAACCATGTCTCGCTTGGCGTCTTACAAGTTGCACCAAAATCAGATTGTCGGACGAGCTCTGATGAGGAGCGACACACCGATGCCTAGAATGAAACATGATGCATATATTGCTCCATTCAGAAATGTAAACTCGATGTTGAATGGGACACCACAATATCCCTTATTTTGACAAGATCGCTTTTCATTTCAGCCAACAAGGTCTCACTTCCTTTGTCATAAGGGTGATTGCCATATTGACTTCATGTTCAAGAAGACGAAAATCACCATTAAGTAAGTCGTTCACAGCATGCTTCAGATGGACAATTTCTTGTGCAATGGTTGTCATATCGTCTCCCGTGTATGGCAAATTCGAATCCGCATGAACACTGCCATGTTGTTGCCTTCTAAAAATGGTGACAATCCTGTCTCCCGACTGCGCCATTTGAAAAATCTGTGTTTTCATATCTATGCAAAATTGCACTCTAACGTTAACTATGTGTTAAAGGGCAAGATGCAATCCAACACTTTTATGAGAGTATGACACCAATTGCCAAGATTTATATACTTGGAGCATTCAATGCTGAGAAATAAGTTATGAACTTCCGGTCAATCAAGTCAAGGTGTAATTACAATTTTGTCTAGTCACAAAGGGAGTGTTAAGCATTGGTCTGAAATCCCAGATTGAGTCAAACTGAGATTGGACCTCATGCATGAAAAGAAAGTAACAAGTGTACTCAACACGTTTGCAAACTTCGATAATAAAATTCGAATATCGAGATGCATAACTAGGCGTGTGTCAGATGCCGATCGCAAAAGTATATGATAATTAATTGTCATCAGAAATGCCCTTTCGATAGTGACTGCATCATGAAGCGACTATCACATGCTGACCGTGCCATTCATACAAAAGTCCATGTATGCATTCCAAACCAATGGACATAGGTGCATAAAAAAAACTAATCAATCTAAAGTCCACATGCGGTTGAATTATGAATAGTTTCATTATATCCACTTTAAATAGTCTTGTTCCCATGCCCTTGAAATAATATAAACACATGCTCCGCGGCATATACGCCAGTGTATATATATATATATATCCAAATTGATGCCTGGTAAAAAATGGGGATAAAAAAATTAACACAAATCTAATAACTAAATTCAGTTCATTCTACATTAGAAATTTGTTGCCCCACACAATTCGTCATATGTCCCAAAAGTGACGGACAACCACAAATAAATTGTAATTCAATTGCGATAGGTGTTGTCAAACAATTGTGATAAGTATTTAAATAGTGTTTCGAAATTAGCATTACCATTAATATTTAGGTCAATTGCGGTCCATATTTCAATTGACCTTTTACCCTTGGTTTTTTTAGATCGAGAATAATAAGCGTATGAATTTAAGTTGTGACAACCGATTTTTTTTTATATATCAATATAGCACATAAAATGATTGTTTATCTGTAACTCAACTTTAATCTATACTGACCGATTCTGTTTTCATAGACAATAAATATTTTGAGTAATTTAATAACATAGTCAAACATAAATATTGAAAATATGACAGTATTATCGTTGATATTATTACTAGATTTATTAAGTAAGATTCATGAATTATTTTATGTGGCATATTTTATGAGTATGGTATATTTGATAAAATAAGTTAGTGTCATTTTCTACGTTATGTTACGATTAAATAAGAGCAACACTACATAGATCACTATAATTATAGGTGGGAATGAAATTGGAGACAGTATTATATGTACTACTACTACTACTACTACTAATACTAATACTAATAATAATAATAATAATAATAATAATAATAATAATAATAATAACTAATACTAATACTAATAATAATAATAATAATAATAATAATAATAATAATAATAATAATAATAATAATAAGGACAGTGATAAAGGGGAAAGAAACAAAAAAAATACGAAATATTGGAATAAGCATAACTTTAATAAAATTATGTACATTAAATTAGAATACCGCAATAATTTAAAAGTAGTTTTTTGTTTTCACTCATGAAAGTTATTAAGTGGAAGTACATATATAGTATGCATATTATGTCCTGGTCAATTAAGTGAATGTTCTGTAATTTCATAATTATGAAGTTTAATGAAAATTAAAAATTTGTAAATCAATAGAATGTAGATAATATTGTAATTGACTTATATGAAAATATGTGTATAGTGAAATATGAAATATACATTGGATATTAATAAATTATAACATGACGCGTATAAGATATGAACAATGAACTTATAAACATAGTTATAAGTTGATCTTATTTAAATGTCTTTTTATATGTTTTTTAGTATCAATCATCTATATTAGTATTCTAGTACTGTGAAGGGGAGACAATAGTGTACATAGAAGAAGGGTTACAAGTTATAACAAATTAACAATCAAAACCAATTATAACCAATCTATATATATATATATATATATATATATATATATATGTTATCCTAAACCAATAAATATCTTTCAAAGGCCTGAATTGGCACTCTACTTTTTCAAGATTCAGTTTTTTCTTTTTTTATGCCATTTTTCAGTTTTTTTTCCTTTATTTTCTTTTAATTTGATCATTTAAAAAATAAGATTTAATAAGAATTAATTTTTTAATAATTTCATATTACAATCTTTTATCATTATCATCACAAAAAATTTAAAGGAAAGTTTCAAATTCTAATTATAAAATTTTTTAATTTTAATACTCAAACTTTATAACCTCAAAATTTTTATGAATTTTGAAATTGAAACTTCTAATATATTTTAATTTTTTTTCCTTATATATAGACCTATTTTTATCTATATATACCTTCATAATGATAGTTTCGTCTTTTTCCTTTGTTGTTTTACGATTTTCTAAGTTTTAATTTTGTTTTCTTATTGACTTTATATTATTGTATTTTCTTCTTCGATTAAGGTAATGTTAACTTTTTTATATCTTTTTTTTTCTTTTTTATAATTTTTTTTCTTGTGCATCTATAATTTCTCTTATTTTAATCTTTATTTATTTAATAATATATTTTTTATTATTAGTCGTATGTGTCATATATGTGCAGTTGTAGGTATGAAAAATTCATATTGATGAAGATGAACAGAAAGAAAAGCTAAACATAAATCCACTTATATTTTTTAAAATGTATTATATTTTTAGCAAATTGTATAGAACTATAAATTCTTTATTTATTTTTTTGTGTGTATATATATTTATATATGATTTATAATATTTTAATGCATGTAAATTATTATTGTAATAATATATATAATTCTAACATTTTAACATAATGTGCAATAATAAAATAATAGAACAGCCCACATTAATGCGGCTTTTTGCCCAATTAATAATAACTTGAGGATTCTAAGAATAATACTATAGTAATAACTTTAGTAATGATAGTCGAAAAAACAAAAAATAAGTATACAAGGGCAAAACGATGTAGTTTTGAGGTAGGAGGTTTGAAAGTTACCATTCCCAACCAAAACTACGTCCTTTCAGTATAGGGTTTCAATTTAAACTTTTACAACATCCATGGGCTTCTTCCATAGTCAACCAAAGACTACACAGCAAGCTTTTCTCCTCCATTCCCTCATCCCTGCCCCGCTCGACACAGCCCTCCCTTCCCTGTGCATATCGACAGATTGTTTATTTGCTCTTGTCTTTGAGGCGATCGACAAATCCATCAGCTCTCTTCGACGCCGCAACATAGGTACCTGTTCTTGTGTTTTTTTTTTTTCCATTCTCAGCTGAATTTCTTTTTCCTATCCATCCGTTTTTCTTTTTCTTTTTTAATAAACTCACACAAGCACGCCATGTGTAAACGGCGTGCCTGAAAATCCTTATTGCAATTGTTTCATTTATATGGGTTTTTCATTCTCAGCTTATTTTTTGTTTCGCTCATCGAACATTATTCTCATACTCTAAACAACTGAGATGAACTTCATCTTGATTATACATTCACAGAGATAAATTTGTTGATATGGTACATTAGGATTCAGTTGAGTTTCATGCTATTTCTCATGTCAGTGTACTTGAAATGAACAAAAAAAGGGTTCCTTCTAATTTGACCGTTAGACAACTCAACAGAAATTGTCAACGTAGTAATCAGCATTAATAACAATAACATCACAAAGCTTTACATCAACGAAATTGCAGGTGATGTTTATGTGTTTTAATTTGAAAATTGTTTTCAACTGATTGTTTGTTCGGTACCCTGAATAATGTCATCTCCCACTGTGTGTCATCATCAATTTCTATTAAATAAGAGTCCATAGATATTTACTTGCCTATTTTTTTCAAAATTGTCAAGATTGATAACTTTGCAGGCTATTTGAAATTAGTGGAAGGAGACAAATAATGTACGAAGATGTACCTCATTGTAATAAATTATCGTCAAATGATTCGCGGTGCTAATATCGTTTGTGTGGAATGTAGTTTAAAAAAAATTTCTGAAAAGGACTATTTGTTCATATTGATCAACGTAATTAAACTGAAAAGGTAATTTGCAGGTCTGTCTGGTTGGCTGTGGTGGTTGTTAGTTATTATCCAAACAAAAATATCGAGCAGAAGGCAATGGTTGCACCGCAATCGCCCTTATATCGTTCGTGCTGAAGTTAGATAGCATAAAGATGTCGATGTCAAATGTTTATATATATATATATATGGCTATATCTTTAATTTCTCTTTTTTGTTCGTCCATGCAACTATTTTGCATACCAACTCGTGTTCACGTGCATAGTGAATATGCACAGACAACGCGACATTGTGTTTGATGTTTTGGGTGGGCATAAAATTACTTGTATTAACGATTTTTTTTTTATTTTTCCAGTCTGGAATGGAATATATGAATTGGTTACTTGTGTGACTATTGTATTCGACAATGGCCACGGTGATTATAGGATAATTAATGTTGTCAATTAATCATTCATGCATTTTCATGTTGTCATAGAGATGAACAATATCATAATGTGCGCATCGACAGTATGTGTCACACAATGCATACAATAACTATTTGCATAATATGGGATGTGAAATACTTATAGGCAAATTCTTCAGTTTGTAACTGTGTTTGTCCTTTTTTCTTACCATTTAATTTCGATATGTACTAATTTTGAAGATGGGTTGAAGAAATCGAGTCTGCGTTCAGTACCAGGTGTGCAATTCAGAAATTCGCATTGCTCGTGAAATCATTTGATGATAAAAAAAAAAATTAATTATTCAGTCCATGGGTTTCAGCGGTCTTTTGGCAGCACCAGTGCAGAAACTGTGAATTAAATTCATCGCAAACCTTGTTGCACGATTTAACCTTGAGAAGCTTGAACTGAATGTCCATGGATGAAACAATCCATTGGACGTCAAGCAAGTGGCTCGTATACTTGGTTTGCCAGGGGAAGGCGAAGATGTTCCCATGTTAAAGGGTCAGCTGGATCCTACAATACGGAGCATGTACAACCTACCCCGTGGCGCGATACTTGCCATTGACTTGTGCAATGAATGCATGAAACTAAAAGCCAACACTGAGTTTCATGCAAATTTTTTTCTTTATGCATTGAGTGTCTTCATTATGCCACAGAAGAATACACTGGTAGCTGACTCGCACATGCACTTGTTGGATTGCATCAATCAATGTCGATCATATAATTGGGCGAAGTATGCATTTCTGGGCTTAGTCAATGGCATAAAAAATTTCAGGCTCGCAAGCACTCAAATGGGAACGAAGTCCTGGATCAGTGGTTGCATACTGATCTTACAAGTAAGTATCTGAATAGATGAATGATTCAAATAGGACATGTATACGGTACGTCGGTATGTATATTGCATACAAGAAAAAAAATTAACAAACAAATAGAAACATAACAAAATACTAACATTTATCAATACAAGGAATGCAAT
Source organism: Jatropha podagrica (assembly GCA_947857235.1). Taxonomy (NCBI): domain Eukaryota; kingdom Viridiplantae; phylum Streptophyta; class Magnoliopsida; order Malpighiales; family Euphorbiaceae; genus Jatropha; species Jatropha podagrica. The sequence continues at coordinate 25,883 of CANUEP010216978.1, read as the reverse complement.
AATATTTGCGTATTAATGTTACAAATGCTTATTCTTTAACAGGTATTATATTTGGAACATATTGGCATTGGTTTGCTCAGAACAAGTGTAAGCGGACATGAAAGTCCAATAATGAAATACTGGGATGACAATCAAATACGTGAGGTACTGATCAGAATGAATAAATTAGGCAAACTAAGCAGCATGCAGGTACGTTCAATAAATAGAACCTAAATTCTTCATTGATGTGAGCTTTTTACTTTATCAGGTTCAGGAGCAGGTTATGTTATAGTTTTAGTGTCTTGGTTATGTCTAGGATTGTTGTTGCTTTCGGGGCTTTTTTATTTGTTAGCAGACGAATGACAAAAAAAAGTGGCTCTGCTTTTCATCTTAGGTTATTATGTTGATGGTGAGTAGTGGATCCCAAGCCCCTTTTGTAAGTTACACTAATCTGTTCTATTTCGTCAATTAGAATTAAATTAAACTGCGTACGTGTTAGTTATGCTAGTAAAATACAAAATGCAGTCTGATAACATTGAACTGGCTGAATCTGTAGGTCATGCAGCAAGGGGAGAGGAACAAGGCGGATTGCCTGAGGCGGGATTTGTTGGACTTCAAAGAAAAAGTGTTCACAACCCTGGAAGCACAGGCGAATGAAATTAGGGAACCAAGTCAGCGGGTTGTAGACATGCAGGAACTGATAAGGAATATGTATGTCAAGCGCAATGCAAGCCTTCTGAGGACCTAAATTTTTCAAAGAGCCAAGTTCGCTGTTGTTCTATGCCTCCAGTTGCCCTTGTCAAAGGAATCCAAAAAAGTATTGACGAAAGAAGAACACAGCAACAAAAAGCCTTCATCGCATCAAACAACGGGAGGGGAAGCAAGCGTGCATGCACTAAGGTGGAAGGCAGCAATGCAAGGTCAAGGCAAATGCCTCGCCGTTAGACACGCAGCATGACTGCATGTGAAATCGATGCCTCTACACAGGGCGTGTCTGGTGCTGTCACACCTGAGCGAAAAACTAGCCAATTGATGCATTCGGGCCAAATAAGTATTGGGTTAAGGGCTACTCCAAGAGATGGTTTAGCATATGACAATTCTGGCAATGATGGACAAAATTTGGGCAAGGGGGTGTGGGGCAATCAAAGCAGCACACCCACAGAGCAACACATAAGAAAGTTATAAATCCAGTTATGCGTCATCATTCACGTAAAGAAACATCCGTTGAGTAGAAGTAGGAATGACCTCACTATCACACTAGGGCATGTGGAGTAAGCATACCGATAAACTTTGCATTCAACATATGTATAGTATATATTGATGAAATACTGTTGAAGACATATGATTTGCAAAATATGGTCTTTAAAAAATGCACATATTGATTGGGTAAGAAATTTTTTTTGTTGTTGCACGTGTTATGTAATTATGTGTTTTGTGGAACACAGAGAACCCCATAATGTATGCCATAGGCATTTATTTTCGTGTCTAACATATATCATCTCACATGCTTATCGGTAGGTGCGTAGTGCCAATGAAGAAATGAATCCCAGTGTGAACATAGGAGATGTGATGAGCAAGGTTACTGCATTTGTCTTCAGTAGGGACACAACAGTTAGGTATAAAATTTAACAAGACATTTGTATTTTATCTCTGTTTCATGTGCAACAAGTTAGTGCACATCATTTGTGATCATAGATGCTGTATGTCCTAACTCTTGCGTTATGCATGTGGCCTTATCAGAGAAATTTTGTATCAAGGATGGAAGGGGTTTGCAACCAAGACCGGTTTCTTGTCGATGAGGCCATGACACTAGGTCTCTTTTGAGGTTTGAACTGACTCCCTATATGTTGGAATGATAGAAAATTGGATTAATGCAATTGTATGTTTCATTAAGAAAATCTACATGTCTAGCATTTGCAAATTATATCAACCGTTGCGGATTTACTGTGCTCTGAACAAATAATAAAGGATGGAATGATGATGAACTACTATCTACCATACCATTTCTCGGTGAAAAATTGCATGACTATTTCATCTATATTTAATATCTTACAAGCGCATAACATTTGTAATATTAGGTAACAACATGCATAATTTTACCCAATTGTTTCTTATCATTGCAGCTTCTGCACTCCAGCTGCATGTGCCCACACTGGAAGAATTTCGAAAAGCGTACGGCGGGGCCTAACCATGCATTGGAGACATGCGCACGACTGAGAGGGTGAGATGAAAACAATTGTATATTTGATGTTATTAGCAAGACGAAAATGTTGTCAAAGCCTGGGTTGTTTTACACTGCACATTTCGGCACACTTTAGATTAGTGTACCCCAGCACTTACTGATAATGTCAACCAATTTGCAGATTTATGTCCCCATGTACGATTCGAAACACCGACATTTGTATTTGTGCATCTTTGATGTTATTAGCAAGACTGCAGTATACATGGACAATACACATCTCCAAGAAAGTGACTCAAGGTGAACCGATGAAATCGTAAAGCTTGTAATTATTTTTAAATATTGCATAATGCTCTTCTGTTTAAGATAATGATGTGCAACATTTTAGTGAATTAAAACATTGAAAAGATGCATATGTAATTAATGTTGTTGACCAATTATATGTTTTCTTTGTGCATTGGCAAGCACATTTCATGGACCGACTCTGAAATTCTAATTCTGGATCGATTCATGCTGTTGACTTGAAATTCCAATCCTCTGACGTGATGACTGGCTATGCTCTACAGCAACAGAATGGGTAAGTCATCATGTATCCTAATATCTGAAATATGTAGTATTGATGTTTATATGAAATCAAAAGAGGACCTACTTCAAATGTCTTACTTTCCATATCAAAACCAATGTAAGTTTGATTGTGGCATTCATGTCATACTACACTTGCGTGACCGGATGGACTTAATTCAGTGCTAGGTATGTGTCTTTCAACATTACGTATATGAAATTTTTTCGTTACTACATTTGGAAGCATACAAAAAATCTTTTTTTTACCCCTATTTATATATGGATTTAATTTTTTAACGAGAGTTAGGAACTGACACATACAACTACACTTCTGTAGGGGGGTCATGCGAGGCTTCCCTCGAATATACGCCAGGAGATTATAAATTGGATTCTATTGCATGAATCCAACGTGTTGCGCAATGACATTGTCGCCAATGTCACTAAATGGAGCCAAAGGGTGACAAAGAGGAGGTAGCTTCAAAATTTGTGGAATTTCAGTAAAAATGGTAAGATTGAGTATAGTAAAGTAATCCAAATATCTAACTCGAACAAGGACATGGTTTTTTCCTTTTTTTGTCCTTAGATGCAAATGTGCAGTTTGTTTATAACCCATGCAGCACTGGGTGCAATATGACATTTAAGCCCTGATGGATATTTATAATTCTACGAATATTCCTACAAGCGAATCTTATTTTTTACAATTGCATGGCAACCAATTTTGGCACTATCAATGTAAAGAAATACTTTGCTATTTTCCCATCATTTGTGATATTATGATCTTTCTTTTAGGTTATAATCATTTTGGAAAAATTCAAGTTTCATACATATGTGCCGGTCAGTAAATTAAGGACCAGTAAAAAAACCATCCCACAATAACCCTGTTAACGACTACAATAATGCCCAGAAATAAAACTTATTTCAAAACTCACCAAACTAAAAATTGTTTCAATACATTTGTGATATAGCAAAATGATATACATTTATCGAAATTATTATTTCTTGTCGCCACATTATGTTAATCGCCGGTTAATCCTAAACCAAACAAATACAACATCTTCTAGATTACTGAAATAGAATCATACAACATTACATGTATATGAACAAGAACACGTCTACCATAACAGCACTGTTTCAAGCAGAGACACAATTCGTAACACATCTCACTGTCCGTTGAGTAATTAAACAACTAACTCCATCAGTTTCAAACCAATCATGGTGTCAGAAAGTGGCGAATTATGTGGAGACATTACACCGGTCCTTTGAACTCATCCCCCTCGCATATTTGACATACAAACGCCATCTCTGATTCGAGAAAGCACCATTTCACGAGTAGCGTTGAAGTCTGCCGTAAGCCAATCAATTACAATCTTCTTGCGAGATACATCAATGTCTTCCTATGTAGGTTACTTAACGGTTAACTATGCTTTTGGAATTCCATGATACATATGCAAAATGATTAAATCACTATTGTTGGATTCTTAAATTATTCTTTAGCTTTAAGAGGCAATTTAGGATTATAAAACCATTTTCATACTTACATCGTTCATCAATCGATGCCAGCTAACCGTCTCCCATGATGATATAGCCAAAATGACAATGACACCACATGATGCCCTACACCGAAGCATCATCTTTCAAATTACATGACAAATAATATTATATACAGCATTAGCCGTTAAATCAATTCACATTGCATACCATATTTACATAACAAAACATGGTGTGAAATTCGAGCTACATATTAGTACTTACACTTCAGTATGCCTTGTCACCTTTTCGTCTACCAATATCCAAGAACTAATGTCCTCTACAATTTCAAGTCCAGTCAATTCAAAAATTGTCCTGATTCTAGGTACTTGACCACATTGAAATGATATTCGATACAGTGAGCTCTTTTCATGTTGCATAGTGTTTAAATAAACTAACACACAACCATCCACCTGTCCATATATACAATGATCATTGGGCATACAAGTGTTGTTTTTATTATATGGTCAATAGCCCTAATACGGCATTATTGGAAGGAATCACAACGAACGCTTACCAACTTTCTAAAACAGGCCGAGTGAATTTTGCGTGACATCGCATCTAATGAATCAAGTACCACAATCTTTCGCATCTGCATTTGAAGATAGAAACAAAACCACCGTTTCTCATACTCAATGGGAATGAAAACCTACATACCATAATGCAGAATATGGTGACATAAATTACCACTATGGTCACACAAAGTACGGGGTTAATTTTGCAACATATGGTGCCCCAAGAACCAAAAATATTTGAAAATTTTATACGTGTGTCACTTACAAGATCAGTGAATCCAAGCTTGGCACCGTACGTTTCGCCTGATCTAATGCGCTTTGCAATATTTACACACAGTTGCAACTTTTCACTGCTCATAATATTGCAATCCTTTCCTAACATCATTGTACACTGTAATTTTTTCGTTTATTTATTACTACCTCACCGATAAATGGCCAATGACCGAAGTCATTTTTTATTTACAAATCTATAATGTTATGCACATGCACAGAGAATTGTAGTCCAATTGCATATTGGTTTATTGATCCACTGCTTCGGCACGATTCGACAATCACCACACGTGCAGCAGCTGGTATTACTTGACAAACAATAAAATTATGGTCAATCAAGTGACCAAGTTAGTGAACATAGTCATCAACTGTTAAGCAAGTTTTAAGCTACAATCTATTGTAGCACAAACTTCTCATCACCAAAGTACCCGTTTATATATTACGTGGTTAGGATTCAGCAAACTTGACAGATCACCCCTTGTCAATTGGATACCATCTAACTCAAACATTGTGAAGTTGCACCGATTCATATATCGCATCATTATTTATTTTTACATTTACATAATAATACCTCCACCTATGTGCTTTTAGCTTATAGATTCTCTTATTTCGTGCAAGGCTTCCCCATGAAATTCAGTATGGCCTGGTCTAACGTTGTGCACCCTATGCTGGTTAACGTGCGTTTCACTTCGTACCATGCATCATCAGCGTCCACGCTTAAATCTTCTGGGACATCCAACTCCGCGGCCATGTTCCTACAATGTACATAGGCTCAGTCTGGAACAATATCTGACTGAAACATACAATAACATTTCATCATCACAATCACAAATCACGACGACATAACTATATCTCGAAAAGCAAAAATTCAAAATATCGACAAATCACTACGCAGCAAATGTACTACATAGTATTTGTCACGCTCGCATGAAAACTCTTCAACATATGAATTGTAGCATGCACCTAAAAGGCATCCTAACTTGCATTGCTCACTCTCCCTTAGCCTACACTTTTCCCACTCCAACATAAACTTTCATTGTCCTTACTCCTCAGAGCTGTACTATCATTATCATATTTGTGTGAATGCCCCCACTGCACTTCAGGAGTATTTATCGGCCCTTTAATGGCTTCTGTTGCCCACTCCAGCCACTGCGACAAAGTAAAATAACAAAACTAATTTTCCATGTGCTTAATTGTACACATGCATCATGCATATGCCTATTCATTTAATATAATAGATCTCTTAAAACTATTTTATTTTAAGCCACACCCATTTACATCTAATACTCTTAGCTTTTAATGTTATTTACTGCATCTTATTCTTTATTATTCAATATATTGCTATATATCATCTAAATGTCTTCCACTTAGGTTGTACCTCTTTCATTCTGTACACTTTGACATTTTCCCACTCTAGTTCATTTGCCTCCAGTGGATGGCACTTCCCATATTTTATTGCCAAAACCTAAGCAAACGAATAAACTCAACACTACAATAGACTAATATCTTTCCATATATCTGCATTATATGTCCATACTTACGTCTCATCAGCCGAAACCACCATCGATTCTCGTGTTTGAATCCACAGCATGACGTATTTTCGTCTCGTTCTAAGTGCACACCCTTAGATACACATCCCACCTGATGGCTTTTCTCAGATCTAGATGGTCCAAGTATATTATCTATAATACAAACAATATGACAAGCGTTACAACATAATTCTACCATCATTTCAAGAAAAATTCACTGTCTACCTTCCCAATGCTATACTTCCCAACATGACTCATTCATAAGTTTATTACTTTTCCATGAATACCCCTTATAACACTAACTGTTTCTTCCTCTTCAGCTTTTTCAGGTATTTAATATAACCCAACTTCTTCATTTCAGTATTTTATAATCTCATATTGTATATAAACTATCCTCGTTGTCTCTTTACAATGCCAACTACACACACTAACATATTCATCTCACCACATATGTGCACTAAACACAACATCTACAAACGGATGTCAATTGTCCCATTGTATCACTATAGCCATGATTTTCATATAAGGATATATCTTGCACTTCTACATTTTCATTTTACTAAATTACGCGACATCCATTTAAGCATACTTATCATTTTAATACTACCACCTACTTGTAAGAAAAGAACACACCCACCAAGTCTGCACGTAAATCCACACCTAACTATTGATTCTTTAAAATGTTCCACGCAATCCGTCAACCATTCTATAACAAATTCGCCCCAGTTATATAAACTCAGAGATTCAATGCTTGCAACAACCTTCATTAACTGTGGACTGAACCGGTTGCATTGCGCCAGACAAAGAAATACGCCCAGGGCAAACAATAAATTTTTTTACTGAAAATCCAACTTTTGCTCACAAGACTTCATTTTCTCGATAACCTCAGCCTCAATGATAGCTTTTGAACCATTATACTAATAAGTAAATCTATTCACTTTCTCTTCTCCAACATCCTTCAATACCGAAGCCCCATTCCTCGATGACGGGATGCCTAAAACCCACCCCACCTGGTTCAAAAATAATCGCACTGTAACACCGTCCTTCAGCTCCGGGCAAAGTTTATCAGTGTTGAATCTCTCACACAACCAATAGCACAACTTCCTATCCACTTTCATGTCAGGTATATTTAAAAGTTCCCCAAATCCCATCTCCACTACCCACCCCTTCTGCTCATTCGTCAAAGTCTTCACCATTGCTCAGAGTGCCTTAGGCCGACATCGTACATTGGGACTCTGCTACATACATAAAGCAACCCATAAAAATTTCTGTTATATCAGACTTTATGATGTTCTTCATTATATGGCCAGCTTTTTTACCCTTTGCTCACTCCCTTTACTCACTTATACAATTGTTTCTCTACCAAATTAAATCTGTAACTCAATTATCATTACGCTCTGCCATGTTTTGTACCTATTACTTAGCCAATCTATGCAAACGTCCACTTATCAAGTTATTAAACATTTACAAATTATATTATCGTATCTGCGACTGAAGTCGATACAGCTAACCATCTTCCACTCAATATCTCTACTTCTGTAAATTCCAACTTACACAATTTACAACAACACTCTTCAACTTTCACTACAACTATTCACTATCAACTTCTCATTAGATCAATGATTAAACAAACACCACTGTTATTTCTAATTTTTCATTTCTTATTGTCGTCTACACTTCCACATACACTGGATCTAAATACTATAAATATATTATGCTAATTGAAGAACCCTACATCAAAAAGACATACTGCTTACTTATCGGCCTACTGTGGCATTGCATTTGGTTTAGCTTTTCTTACCACTTCAAACTTTATTGTGTTCCAACGACAGCTCAGCTTGGCTACAGCATGTCCGATAATCACTAACCTCAGTTGCCGGACATCCTTCAGCCACTTCAACAAAGTAATGATATGCACAGTCAACTCTCCACTTTCATCTGTCGCAGTCCTTCTATTGCTCACCTACCATCTGCTGTTTGTGGATCCCTATTTTCCTTAGTTCCATCATCCAACCTATTGTGCAATGTTAAATTAAAACCCCGCAAGTATAGATATTGAATTTAGGCATTTACCCTTTATGTATTTTTCCAAATACATATACATCTACCATGTAATTGTACTTCATTCCCGTATGGGTCCCACTTTTAATATTATTTTAGGACTTCCGTTTTGGCAGGAGTCCCGGCACGTAGATTTTTTTAATATTAAAATACATTGAAAGCATCGAAACCAAGTTTTCGCCGAAGGGTCACAATCCAAATAGCTCATGCCTACATTACCATTTCCAAGCTCAAACATTTCACTCTTTGAGTTAGAGTAGAAAGGAAAACCTTATGTTATGCAAATCTCACTTCCTTCCTTTTACTTCTTTCTTCTCATCTTTCCCATCTTTTGTAAATGCTGAGAAAATTTTGTTAATACAAAAATTCAATTTTATCATAAAAAATTCTACAGATACTTGACATGCCAAATAATTCAACCAGTAAAAATTATTTCTTCTTAACATCAATGAAGCCAAGCTAGAACTGAATCTAACGTCAAGGAACTAAAAGGCACGCTCATCAGACTTGAGAATACAGAATTTAACAGCACATGTATATGAAATATAATAAAGGCTAAAGGGTAATTGTCTTATTAGAGATGCAACTACTGCATTTTGCAGAAGTTCTGTTATCATCTATTTAGTAATTTTTCATTTCATATTTATCAGTTTTCTATCTTATTTAGTTGTTTGCTATGATGATGCAAAATATTTCACATCCTTTTTTTTAATAGGTTCTCAAATTCAATAATGATTTCATTAGATACCTCACAATTATAATCCTTCTTCTCCCTGATTTAATTTCTCTACCACCATGAACCCAAATTAAATCCAAATATGATACACTTTTTTAGTTATTGGGAGAATCCAACTGTTCTCTTTTGGATCCATGAAAAAGCTTCCAAAGATCTTTTTCCTTTTGAGAGATAAATGAGCAAAATAATGAATATATCTATCTATACTACATATAAATATTGGAATGTGAGGGAATAATGAGATTTTTGATAGCGCTCTTGATGAAGTTTAGAATATTCTAAAATAACCTTAATTATAGCCAATTAGAAAATTACATTTTATTAGTTGATTGGATATGTTTATAAAAGTTATTTTTTAAGCCAATCATATGTGATCGGATTATCTTCTCACTTATGTGAGGAGTGAGACGTCTCGAATTTGATTTTCCTCGATCACAAATGTTTTCATCGATTTGATGAGTTTAGAGGAGGGTTATTTTTTATTGTGTAGCCCATAGTATTATTTTTGTCTATTAGACTTTCCAATGAATAAAAAAATTATTTTTAAATAAATATTATAGATAATTAAGCATTTTAAAATTTAAAATTTTATATTTACTAAATCTATTTTTTAATAAATATATATGATAATGAAACATTTGAAAATTTTTTTATGTTTTTTTATTAAATATTTAATTTTATTTTGTTTAGGAGATAGATAAAAAAAAAACATATTCTTTTTATTGATATTCTTTTTATTAATAGAAAGTGGGTTATCTTTTTGGGATGGAGAAATTATTATTTTTCATTATAATTGTATTAAGATATTGATTTGGAATTGAGGGTAGAAGATTGAAAATTGAGTGGTTATTTGATTTTTATTTTGGATACATTTTAAGATTTTAAAAGTCTATATTTATAAATTGGGCACTACGATTATGTTTAGAAATTAGATTAAACATTATTTTGAAACTATTTAATTATATAAAAATAGAATTCAGTATATAAAAAGCAGTAAGTATTACAAGTAGTTTGTACAATAAAATATAATACAAATTAACCATTTATATTTATTTCAAAATAATACTTCTGTTTTAACATCATATAGATTAAAAAATAAATATATAACGAGCATTTTATCAAAATGTCAATTTTGGGTTCGACAGAATTTATAAGTATAAAATATTAACAACCGAACCTATTATAGTGAACCACCTTTAAAGATAACTATATGGTAAGAAATAGAGGATTATTAGATAGATTGATGGAGGGAGTGATATAACTTGGAACCTTTTGATTCTAAGACATCGCACCTACCACTGAGTTAGGGTATCATTTGCTAAAGATGCTCTAGTTAGGATTCTAAATTTAAGGTCTATTTGGTAATATTAATTATTTTAATAGTTATTAATTAACTAATTATTTTTATATAGCGGTTTAAATTAAAAGTATTTAGTAAATGTAGTGCATCTAGGAGTGGCTCCCGCACCCTAAAAATTTTTTTTTTCAAGATTTTACCCATAAAATATTAAAATTTTTTATTTTACCCTTTACAATAGTAAATTTTTCCAATTTCGCTCTCTCTAACTCTTGAAATTTTTTATAGCATCTGACTTTTATATCTGGTTCCTTCACTGTCATGGAATACATTTTGAACCGTTACTTTTATTTTCTTTTTCCTCTTTTCTGAAAATAAATCAACAAAACACATTTATTAAAATATTAATATTTATTCATAACCATAAGTAAGATACACCAGATGTGAAGCACTACATCTTATTATTTTTCACAATTTCTTTATTAGATATGCAGACCCTTCTTCTGATTTGATCCAATCCACTTCTTAGTTCTGCAAAATACAAAACAAAGAAGCTAACATATTCAATACTTAGAACAAAAAAGAAAATCCGCAACTTAATTATTATAAGCCAAAATAATACTTGCCTTCTTCCTTACACACTTCTCATCATCGCTTTCACTGTCACTACTGCTACAACTGTCACTGTTACCAGAAACGCCATCTTTGATCTTTTGGAGCAGACCCCTTGTATTGTGCTCACCATTGTTCCTTCTTGTCTTTCCATGGCAATTGTTAACGTTTCCAGTTGCATGGCTCTGACCAGTTTGGCCATGGCAGACGGTTTGGCTGGAGCAATTGGTGTGGGTGTGGGTCTTGGTGATTGTGGATTGGGTTTGTCAGTGGGGTGCTTGGTCTTTCTTGAAGACAGAGGTAACCATCTCGGATATTTTATGGCCCAAAGAGTGATTTTGTTGGTTTTGGTGGCACTGGTTGTTGCATGTTTGCTCGGCTGGTTTGTAGCACTGGACTGAGGCCATTTTTTGGACTAGTGTAAATGTTAAGAAGACGAAGAAGAAGGGTTGGTTGAACTTGTGTTTGCTTTTGAATTAAGCATCTATATATATAGGATTGGAGTGAGTGGGAGCATTGTGCTTTTAGCTTTAATGCATGCTTTGAATCTCCTTTTCTGATATATATATATATATATATATATAAAATCACATATTTTCAAGTCCATAAATTTTGAGAAAGAGAATATATCTTTTTACTTTTTAATGTGAATAAATACCGATTTAATTTTTTTTATACCATATATACTTAGTCTATCGGTGAGCTTAATCTTGCTCGCGCAATGTTAAACTCATAAAAGAAAATTTTTTAATGGGAATTTTTTTCATTCATAATAATTAAATATTCGCCTCTTGATTAAATTAAGGGAGTTGCCTTTTGCTCGGAATAATCATGTTAGTATTTTTTATTTATTTCATTTTTGGATAGTCAACATCATTCCCATATTAGTAGCATATTGAATAAATTATGTTTCTGGTGAATTGAGAACGTAAATTTGGAATCAGGTTTTGGACTAGTTTTTTTTTTTTTTTTGCTTTTCCGGTTATTTTTACTCTTTTCAGCTGCCAGTTTTCTCTCCAGAAAATCACCTTTTTTTTCGTTGCATTTGATGCGTAAAATTAACCACAAACACAATCCATCTCACGTAATATATCATAAAATCTTCGAGAAAATGAATCCCAAGTACTATGTAAAAAATGATTGCATAGGTATAAAGGAAGTAGAATATTATTAGTTAAATCTTTTATATATACAATAATATAAATTTAAATTTAGAGGTACATTCATTGTATTAGATTTTTAAAAAATTGTTGATTTTGATAGAATTAAACGAATTGACGATAGATTCTATTAAAATTTTATATAGAGTTTTATGGAATTAGTGAAAATTTCTTTTTATAGATTTGATTGATTTTAATGGAATCATAATGAGTTCTATACATCCAATTAAAATTAATTTCAGGACTTAATCGAGTAAATTAAAAAGTTTTTTAGCCTAATTAAAAAACTAAAAAATAATGAGGGACCAAAATGTGTCATCTTTTCAAAAATAATTTTCTTTTTCATTAAAACCTTACCATAGTGGACAGTGAAAGACTTGTAATGGCCAGCAACTTCCATCAGAATAACCGCAATGTGATCAAAAGATCACAAACCTTTCATCCCTTAACTAAACAACGACCGTTAAAAGTGAGCAAACAGTCAGTTTGGTTCAAATTAAATCGAACTGATATTGAAATACAAATAAAAATTTTTTATTAACAGATTGAACGAACTGAATTTACCTTCTGAACCGAATCAAACCAGTCAATTCTATCAATTTTGATTATTTTGCCATTTTGATTCAACTTAAAACTCAAACAACGGATTTCTGTGAGTCCAACAAGAACCGAATAACAAATTCAACTCAAACCGAATAAACTAATGTTAGGGTTTGGTAGCATGAACACCCAGTTAATAAGGATTAGGGTTAATCTAGGGTGAAGATAATGGGAAAGAAAAGAAGAGATCCAGAGAAGGAGAGAAAAAGAATCAGATAGAGAGAGAAGAGGAACTAGGTTTAATTTCATTACCTATTTTCTGTTCATACAGCTCATATATATATGTGTATCTATGTGGCATACACATAAGCAAAATACAAAAATGCCAATAAGATAATATAATAGAGAGAAATATCTTAATTTATTACAGTTCAGTACCCTGATTCCCAATAACAACAATCTTGTCCTTAAGATGAAACTCAGGAAATTGATGAGAAATGAAGGTGGCATCTCCCCAAGTAGCTTCTGTTGGAGATAAGTTATTCAAAAGAATAAGGACCCGAAGGACTCGTTGTTTGTTTCTGGAAAGGGTTTCAGTCTGAAGAACCTGCAGTGGCTCTACAGAAATGTCACTAGAGTCAGTGATATGGGGAAGTGTAGAAGTCATTTGAGACTATGGTGGAAGGGACTTCTTCAATTAAGACACAGGGAACCACAGGATGAATTTAGGGGCCTTGAGGAAGCTTGAGGTGCTGCGCAGCAGGGTCAATCTTCTTTTCAATCAAAAAAAGGACCATAAAATTTGGCAGAAAGCTTGAGATTTTTTCTGAGAGCGAAAGTGGTCTGCCTGAAGAGCTGCAACTTCAAGTAAACCCAATCACTAATAGAAAACTGTTTCTCAGTTCTGTGTTGGTCTGCAAATTGTTTCATGCAATTCTGTACCTGCAATAAATTCTGCTTAAGCAAATGGGACATCTGCTATCTTTCCAATAGTAATTCCTCAACAGAAGCAGCAAAAGAAAACCTAAGAGCTAACTAAGGAAGTAATGGTGGATCAAAGCCATACAAAGCTTTGAAAGGAGACATTTTTAGACTTGAATGAAAACATGTGTTGTACCGCCATTCTGCTAAACTAAGCCAGTTGGCGCAAGCAGAGGTCATACATCTCCGATAGGTCTCCACACATCTATTGAGTCTTTCCATTTGCCCATCAGATTGGGGGGATAAGCAGAGCTATAATGCAAATAAGTTCCCACGGAAGTAAAGAGCCCTTTCCAGAGTGAATACCTTGTCCCTATCAGAGACTATTGCTTTAGGCATGCCATGCAACTTAAAAATATGATCTATGAAAAGTTGGGCAACCTTAGTAGCTGTGAAAGTGGGAAAATGCAACAAAATGAGCATATTTGGTGAACCTGTCTATCACAGTCAAAATGACATTTTTGTTAAGGGACTTGGGAAGACCTTCAATAAAGTCCATAGATTTGTTCAACCAAGCTTGATCTGGGATGGGTAATGGTTATAGTAAAGCAGGGTAGGGGACATATTCATTTTTACATTTTTGGCATGTATCACAAGCAAAAATCCATTGTTTAACATCCCTAATTAAGTTGGGCCAGTAAAAATATTGTTGTAGTTTCTTATATGTACCCTGACCCCAGAATGGCCCCCAACAGGTGAATTGTGGAAATGGGAAAAAAAAGCTAAAATCTGAGATTGTTAGTACTTCCTATGTATATTTTATTGTGATACATATATCCCTGTGAATATGAAAAAGGGGAAGTGGAATGAGGAGAAAGTGAAAGGTTCTTAATGAGGTGTTGGGCAAAAGAATCCTGATCATAACCAATAGATATTTCATTCAACCAAATGAGAGTTGCACTAGAAATCGCATGCAAAAATGTTGGAGTCTCAGAATGCTTATGATAGGGCAATGCAAATCTTGATAAAGCATCAACTACTTTATTTGCAACACCTTTTTTATATTGAGTTACATATGATAAACCCAATAGTATGGTAATCCCTTTTTGTTGAACATAATTGTGAAGCCGGTGTTGTAACAAATGGGTTAAATTAGAGTGATATGTCCTAATAATAAAGGTGTTATGCTCAAGATAATGACGCTATTGAGACAATCAAAATAACTGCTAGCAGCTCTTTTTCATAAATAGAAAGTCCCAAATGCTTAGAATTTAAGGGTTTGCTAATAAAAGCAACAGGCTTGCCGGCTTGCATTAGTATTGCCCCTAGACCAGCCTGACTTGCGTCAGTCTCAATGACAAAAGATAATGTCTTCTTTAGGGTACTAAATGCTAATTCAGCAACAGTTGACCAATGGAAGGAATCATTTTTTAACAGATCTGTCAAGGGTTTGCTAATTATCCCATACCCTCTAATGAATTTTCTAGAATACCCACTTAAACCAAGAAAACCTCTCAAGGACTTAAGACAAGTAGGTCTAGGCCATTGCATCATTGCCTCTATTTTTTTAGGGTCAGTTGACACACCCTCACTACTGATAATGTGACCCAAATATTCAACTGAACTAGTACCAAAAGTGCATTTGGATAGTTTGGCAAATAGTTTGTTGGCTCTAAGAGTCTGAAAAACAGTCTCAAGGTGTAAAGTATGACTTTCTAAGGAAGGACTATAAATTAGGATATCATCAAAGAAGACAAGTACAAATTTTCTAAGAAAGAGACCAAATATGTCATTCATTAAGGAATAAAAAGCAGCAGGTGCATTTGTGAATCCAAATGGCATGACCTTGAACTCAAAATGGCCATAATGGGTTTGGAAAGCGGTCTTATGAATGTCTTTGGGATGCATTCTAATTTGGTGATATCCAGATTTTAAGTCTATCTTGGAAAAGTACTTAGCATTGGTGAGTTCATCCAAAAGGTCATCAATGATGGGTATAAGATATTTATCCTTAATGGTGAGGTTGTTTAAATGTCTATAGTCTATACAAAGTCTCCAACTTTGGTCTTTCTTTTTTACAAGTAAAACTGGAGAGGCATAGGGGTTGTGGCTGTGTTGAATGAAAGAAGAACTGAATATTTCTTGAATCTGCCTTTCTATTTTAGTTTTCTAGTAATGGTTATAGCAATAAGGTCTTATATTCACTGGTTTGGCATGGGGAAGTAGAGGAATAGTATGATCATGGGATTTAGAAGGGGGGAGGTGTTTAGGTTCTGAAAAATGTCACTGTAAGTGTTCAAAAGTTGAAGGAGGGTTGGGTATATGGTAGGTGGACTGGTTGAGGTGGAGGTGGCATTCTGTGATACTTGGATGGAGAAAAGATGAGAGAGATTGGCGCATTTCTTCTTGAGGAATCTATGAAGTCACTTACAAGAGATAAAGCTAAGTGAGGCAGATTCAGTTATGCATTGCAAGGTTAAGGGTTTGGCATCTTTTTGAATTGTGAGGGATGGGGAAATGAAATCAAACAGGACTGAGTTATATTGTTTAAGCCAATTCACGCCTAAAACCATATTATATTCAACTAACTCCAAGACTCTATGGTTGAATTGAAAAGAAATACCTTTCATAACCCACTCCAAGTTATGACATTTAGTTTTACTAATAAGGATATGCCTATTAGCCACTTTAATGTAAAGGGAAAAGGTCCTAAGGGCCTTCGATTGAAGTTGTTGAACCAACTTCATGTCAACAAAGCTATGTGTGTTGCCACTATCTATGGGGATAACTATATTGGTACCTAAGAGGGTGTCTTTAATCCGGAGTGTATTAGGTGAAGCAGTACCCTGTAAGACACTAAGTGAGATAGTATTAGCTTTTGAATGATCTTCCAATTGGGACTCTATAACCTCATCAGAATCAGTTGCTAGACATTCTAAATCATTCTCATAAGTATACATGGTCAACAATGGCTTGGCTTTACAAACATGGCCTGGAAAGTATTTATCTTCACATTTATAACAAGGTTTAGACAATTTGGAAAAAGGTTCTGAAGGCTTTTGGGTAGGAGAATCTTGGGACTTAGTAGGTGGGGGCTGTGAGATGGTTTTGGGTTAGAAGGGCTTGTAAGAAGGTCTATGATTCTTAAACATTGCTTCAATAGATTGTTCTTGAAGCTTGGCCTGTTCAAAAGCCTGAATATGTGTGGTGGGGTGAAGAAGCTTGACCATGGGTCTAAGTTGAGAGTTAAGGCCACTAATAAAGCTAGAGATGAAATAGGTTTCACTAAGGCCAAGGTTGTGTTTTTACATTAAGGATTTGAGGTATTCAAACCTCTCCTGATAGGCAGTAACAGTTTTGTCTTGGTGGAGTTTATTGAATTCCTCTATTATATCTGTTGGGGTAAGTTCACCAAACATACTAGATTACTACATAAATCCTTAGCAAAGGTGTTCCAAGAGGCAATGGGGTTGTGAACTTGCCAACCTTGGAACCAAGCATCAGGAACTTCTCCTAAAAATAGGCTAGCAAGTTCAATCATATGGTTTTCAAGGATAGCATATATCAAGACGTATTTGTGACATTTCTTATCCAGCCCCTAGGATTAGAACCATCAAAATAGGGGAGATCCATTTTTAGGTGGAGTGAATTGTTCCAAAGGTTATGTTGAATAGGCAAGTTAGCATGGGGTAGTAGTGGGGTTTGAGTTACCTTGGGTGAGGGGGTGTGAAGTAAAGGGACTGAGTTACTCCCTATTGTCTATAAGATTGGGTCCTAAACTGGACAGTGCAAAATTAGGGGACAATCCATAAGTAGGTATATTTGGGTTACCTCCTAAGAGACCCATATCATTCACATGTGACTTAGGGTTGGCAATCGAAGAATCCCCAATATTTCGACCTATAGGGTTTTGAAGTAACCCTTTGTCACCCACAAGACCTTTACTATAAAGAACATCAGTAGTAGAGGGAAGGGGACCCTTTACCTTTTTGCGATGCTTTGAATAAATCAGTGAGCTGTGCTAACTGTTGAGAAAGCTCCCCTAGTGTTTTCTTTTGGGCTACTTGCACTAAATCCACCATGATGCGGAGTTCTAAGAGGTCAACTTGAGTATTGGTTGTGTTGCGATTGACTGTGTCTTCAAGACATTTAAATCAGTCACTGAGGTCACCTATTGATGCTTCATGGAGCGAAGATCGCTCCTCTAGGGTTTATAGTCAAGCAGCGTTTGTCATCACGGCTCATTTGTTTAGGTTGAGGAAATTAACGAGGGGCTCGTTCAAGTCTTGTGTCTCTGATACCAAGTTGTTAGGATTTGGTAGCATGAACACCCAGTTGATAAGGATTAGGGTTAATCCATGGTGAAGATAATGGGAAAGAAAAGAAGAGATCAAGAGAAGGAGAGAAAAAGAATAAGATAGAGAGAGAAGAGGAACTAGGTTTAATTTCATTACCTCTTTTCTATTTATACAGCTCATATATATGTGTGTGTCTATGTGGCATACACATAAGCTCAACATAAGCAAAATACAAAAATGCCAATAAAGATAATATGATAGAGAGAAATATTCTAATTTATTACAGTTCAGTACCCTGATTTTCAATTACTTTCTCAAATGTATCCTAACAACTGACAACTGAACCTTTTTTGATTTAGTTGACCGAATCAAATCAAAATGATTCAATTCAATTTTTTATTCTGTTCGGTCGATAAATTTACACACCTCTAGCAACCATATAGTCGAAAAATTACAGATTTAAATATATATTTTATTTAATTTAAAATTAAAAATTAAAATACTTTAAAATCTAATGAAATTTTTGAGTTGGACGATAAATTTGTAAATGATGCTTCTTCTTGTATATAATACTCTAAAATCTAACCAAATCAATAATTTTATAAAATTTTATCAAATCAGTAATTCTTTTTAATTTCATTAAATTTATATATTGTTAAAAAGTCATAATTAAATATGATCATATTTTTATAAATTTTATAAAAATGTAAATTGAATACCATAAAATTTCAATACATTTCCCAAATAATTCAGAATTTTAAAATCTTCTAAAATTTATAATAGTACTAATCCAATACACCTTTAGTGAGCCAACTTGTTAGAATCTTTTATTTTGAGCATATATATACGCGCGCGTGCACAATTGGACAATAAAAACCCGCTCGTAATTAACCTGGACCGCTTGGGTGGATTAGTCACATAAATGCATATTTTGTGATGCCGTTTTCCATTGTTTTTCTACTCACACCCACAAATCCAAACATCATAAGTCTAGACTAGATTCACTCATGGACTCCACAACAGTCAAACCACCACCACCACTAACACATCTAATAAAAATTGAACTAAATAAAAAAAAAAAAAAAAAAAAAAAAAAAAGAATTTTCAATTTTCTCTATTAAAATCGAAAAGGTACTTACCATTAAAAATGTCAAACCAGACTTAATTCAATTTGATAGTTTAGATGCCAAACCATTTCAAATTAAAAAGTTTTGGACGACAATTTCTTTTTCGGTTTATATTGCCTACCATGGAAAAACTCACTCCAATCTGAAATAAATCATTATATCCAGCCTTGTAAGCAAAATGTCACCAACCAATTAAAGGAGCACATACAACAAAATTTCATCAACTCTTGTATTCACTTCTACAAGTTCCAAATCAAAGGCAATGAAAATTCAAGAGTGGTCAGATGAAACCTACGACATAATTACGCCAAAAGCTATGGTTTTTCATTACTGACTGCAATGAGCACAACAAAGTATTGCCCCTTTGGGAAGGAATGTATTGTCTACCTATGCCGTTGTACCGGCCAATTCTTTGACTCGTACAATCTTCTGTGGCTGCACGCACAAAAGAAAGGTAAGAAAGTACTTCAATAAAAGAATCTGTCTAATTTCAATAAAAAAAAAAAGAATCTATCTAGTTAAAGAAATAAAATATAAAATAAAAAGACTCGGTTCAATTACTGCCTGTTTGCAGACATGCAAAACTGACCCTTATGCATGTTCTATCAGTTATTTTCCTTCCAGAACAATTGAAACATTATTTTGTTTTCCTAGCATGTTAATCAGTCTACCATAAATCAATTTATAATCATAAATTAATCCTAAAAAACATTAATTTATGTTCCATAGATCTAGAGGTTATATCTTTCATAACATAATACTAAAGTTGACGAACACTTCTGATTCTGCCTTTTACACCAAAAATCCTAAAAGAAAAAATGGCGTGAAAAGACCACTTCAATGATTTTGTTGGCTGTTGCATGTAAACTGGAAGATGGGGGTCTCACAATAGATGGAAAATGTGATTCTCAACAAATAACTCACTAGCACAATGATCTATCATCATCTTACCGCTGCTAACTCCTGCTCATGCTTTGGAATGAAAGCAGTGTCAACCTTGCCATTTTTGAAATCCTGCAAGCAAGGAATTGGGATGATTAATCCATAAAACAAGATTGAGTTGAACAAAAATTCAAGGCCTTCTCAATTAAAAGGTTAAAATCATAGCTTTCATACCTCAATCTCAAGAATAAGTTTATGGTAGTCTATTGTTGTAGGAACTCCTGGAGGGTGAAACAGAGATTTCAATAGAGTGTAGATACCAAGGATAAAACAAATTAGAGCAAACAGTGAGAGAGATGTGCTTGATGGAATTAAAAGCCTGGCTTTGCAGGCACAACTAGATAGATTAGTAATATGAATACAGCTGCAAAATCCAGTAAGGGCTCACACCAACCCTTGATGGACATCTACTAAACTATTCAAGGAATGCAGAAGGAAAATGTTATGTTTGTGACTTGAAATCTCTTTACCAATTAAAACCCCCCAAAACAATTATATTTAACTCTCCAACAATGTCCCTGAAGTTCAAACCTTCAACACTCGATTCTGTCATAATCTAGAGATAGAATAAATGCACTACTACCATCCTAATAGAATATTGGCACAGACAAGGGCCATGGGAAGGGGAGCATATAAAAACTTGGGATGTTTACCTGTAATAATAGTGTCGTCTAGTGCTCTTTTCATGCGTTCAATTGCCTTTTCTCGGGTTGGAGCCCACACAATAAGCTACAATAAGTTGCCAAATTTGCAGACTAATCAGAACTACATTAAAGCCAAAAGTTTCAAAATGATGAGCAGTCACACATCCATGGTAGCTTTGATAGGTTCAAGAGAAGGACCAGAAAACCCTAGCTATCAAAGGGTGGAAAAGAAAAAATACTTGACAAAATCAGACTCATATCCTTGTGCAAGATGAAAAACATCATATTTAACATAGCTTAAGTGAGAAATCAAAGAATGAAATTATTATAGTTAATGAGACATGCAACTTTTTCTAATACTAGAACCCACGCCATAATCTGTGCTATTTATCCTTAGCTAGACAATAACTTTTTTTGGAAAAAAATGAACCTCAATATCAATAAACCTATTCTTCAAGAGCCTAGGCTCTTCATGTGCAATTTAATTCCCATCCTGCACATACTGCGATTCCCCATCCCCATCCAAGAGAAGGTAACATTAGAATGCAAATACAAAAGCTAGCCCTATTAGGTAGAAAGACTTTAAACTAGCAATACCAAGGACAACACTTAATAAATAGATGATTCACATGCTCCTCTAGACCTATTTTGTGCAAATCAAATAGAAGAACTGCAAAGTGGACTATGACAACAAGCACAATAAGGAAACCAATATATTGACAGCTGGCACTAAAAGGACATTCAAGTATTGAACTGAAAGTTCAAGGTGTTAGTAAGCACCAAATATTTTTAGAAGTCTACACAAATAACCAAACCTTTATACTCACAAATATAAGGATAATAAACAAGACCAAAAAAGACTCGGTCCACTATTACAGAACTTCGGCTGGCAGGTGAACAATGAAGGAAGCTTCCATTTCACCCTGCTGCCAGTAACTTAAGTGCCAAAACAACTGTAAATATATTGTGTGAAAAAACAGGAAAACAAAGGTAGGCCAAACCAGACAAAAAAGCGACTCAGTTATGTGTATGATAATACATGCACAATATCATCAATGGACATGTACCACAATGAATCTCGAAGTCAAATATATGCATTGAAACTAGAATGTGGATATGTATTCTCAAAGATTAAAGACCTGCACATTAACAGGTGATGACATGAATTGCACATTGTGACATCCAAAAGCATAAACAGAAACCAAAGCTTTGACAAACCTTTCCCAGTAAAGAATCATAACTTGGAGGAACCACATAATCAGGATAAACATGGCTATCCATTCTAACAAATGGGCCTCCAGATGGCAAGTACGCTGTTATTCTTCCTGTTGTTCAAAACAAAACGAGTAATTAGGAGAAACTGAAAATATACGAACCTGTCTTCTCCCATTTCTTTCATTCCCATTGTTTTGGAAAGACAGCTATAATTAGTCAACAGATCAAAAGTGTCGTGAGCAAACATTTGAAATTTTACCAAAGACAATAAAACCCTCAGTTAATAGGTGATGATGCAGCCAACCTAGTTGATGAAGACTTACTTCATCCAATGCTCAAGTATAAATAGACTTTGTTCAGAAAATGACAATTTATACATACACCGAAGGGAGAAGATGAATTAAAGTTTAGGATAATTCAAAGTTATCTCCTTGACATTTCCTCATAATTAAAAGTTACGATAATTTTATTAAGTTATAGCCCCTCCAAACTTATGGTTCATGCACAACAAGTAATAAAGCATGTAAACGTTTTTATACTGTTACTAATAAGTTATGATCAGTACATCAGTTCTAAATTTTAATTATTAAAATGTTATAACAAATATAACAAGCTATTCTCATTGCAGGTATTCACCTCTAATTTTTTCATCCAGCTATATTTCTCTCATTCTCTTCCACAAACATGGCTTATGCATTTTTATCATGTATAATATGAGAGTTCGGGCATTATGTTGACATATTGTTTTACTTTAATAGTATATAGGGGGTTATTTAGAAGATAAAGATTTGTGTTTGGAAAATGTTATCCAAATTCAGAACTAGAGTAAACTTTAGAGAACCTTAACAAGTAATCCATGTCTATTATAAAAGGATGTAATGAGCAAATGAGCTTAGAATCAGAAATGGTATTAGGAAAAAAAATGGTAACAACATGTATGCACATGAGCATTAATGTACCTGGTCCAGGTCGGAATCCCTTAAAAGCATCTTCTGCATTGATACGGCATTCAATTGAATGTCCTCTAAGCACAATATCTTCCTGCAAATCATTATGCATTACACTTGATGATTAAATTCTTTCTAGAATAGCAGGATCTAATTTCTTCTTTTCCATTACCTGTTTGTAGCGAAGCTTTTCTCCCATGGCTACACGAATTTGTTCCTCAATCAAATCAACTGAGGAAATCATTTCAGTGACAGGATGTTCAACCTGTGATTTTTAAGTCATTATTTAGCATAATCTCTGAACACTCTCCTATCAGTTGTCTAAAATATAGATATGCGCATCACTGAAGAAAGTTCAACCTGGATTCGAGTGTTCATTTCCATGAAGTAGAAGGAACCCCTTTCGTCCAAAAGGAACTCAACTGTTCCAACACCAATATACCCTATGGATGCTGCCGCAGCAACTGCTGCATCGCCCATAGCTTTCCGTAATTCAGGAGTCAATGCAGGAGAGGGTGCCTCTTCGAGCAGCTTTTGATTACGTCTCTGTATAAGAAGCCATATTCAGCACATCTGATTAACTCCACAAGACAGAGAAAATGAAAACGAAAAGAATCACAAAAGGGGAGAAAGAAAAATGGTCATTCCTATACAAGTTTGGGGCAGTTACCATGTGTTGAAATCCCCATTATTAAGTTTTGATTTACCTTCCTTGTTTGTTAGACTTTCCTAGTTAATTAGTTTTCTATTCTAGTGAAATCTTTGTATATAAATTATCTAACTTAAAGATTGTATATACAACACAATAGAAAGAAATACAAAAACTTTTTCCTTCAATTTCTTCATGGTATCAGAGCGTTGTTGTGATTTTTTCAGCAACAATTTCCAGTCTAGGGTTTGAGTTGCACACAGCACCGCCAGGAGAGGGAGTTGGTTGTCACCGCTCATCTCAGACGAAAGTACGTCCGCCGATTGGCCCTCTGTCGAAACCGCATCGCCGTCCTATCACGCGCGTGAGCACACGCGCCGAAAGAAGCTCTTGCCCGCTCCTAACGCGCCAGCGCGTGCGACTCTTTCCGGCGAGCTCCGTCAACGTTTCTTGCTCCGACGGCTTCGATTTGGTGTTGCGACTTCATTCCACTGGTGCTTCAGATCCAATTCTGTTTTTGGAATTTTCTTTTTTTTTTTCTGGAATTTTTTCCCTTTTTAAGCTTGTTTTACTGCTGGTGCTTGTGTTCTTCTGCGTCTGACAATATGAATGACAGCAAGACGAATTTTGGTTTTCATTCAGAGAGCTCCTAACTTCAGATTAGTCCGATGAAATTAGATGGAACAAATTACCTGGCTTAGTCTCGGTCCTGTTTATTATTCATTGAAGCTAGAGGTTTGCAAGGATATCTCGATAGTGGAGCAACAAAACCAATTTCAACAAATTCAGACTTTAACAAGTGGAAATTCGAGAATTCTCTTATTACGTCTTGGTTAATAAATTCCATGCAATCAACTATTTCCCGAGAGTATTTGCTTCTTGACACTGCTAAGAAGATATGGGATGCTGCTTCACAGACCTTTTTACAAACAGGAAACTATGCTCAGAGATATGAGTTGCAACAAAAAGTTCATGAGACAAAATAGGGAGATTTAACTATTGCTCAGTATTTTGCGGAACTTAGCGAATTGTGGCAAGAACTTGATTATTATCAAGATTTCAAGCAAAATGTCATGATGATGCAACTCTAAGTTCAAAAGCTAATTGAAGTAAAACGTGTGTATGATTTCCTAGCGGGCCTAAATAATGAGTATGATCAGATTCATGTCCAAGTTCTTGGACGAGATCCTTTTCCATCCTTACGACAAGCATACTCTTTTGTACAGTAAGAGGAGATTAGGAGGAGTGTCATGGTTCACAGGTCTACAATTGATAAAGCAGGGTTGATTGCTAATTCTACAAAGGAACAAAAGCAGGTTGCGAAGAGTGGTTCTTTGGATAAAGATAATCTATTTTATAATTATTGTGGAAAGAATAGACACACTAAGGAGTTCTGCTGGAAATTAAATGAACACCCTACTAGAGGGCGCGGAGGAAAGCGAGTCAATTCGCCTAGACCACAGGTACACATATCTGATAATGAAGCTTTATCTGAAGAATCATCTATTGCTGGTAGCTTCTCTGATAAGGATTCAGTCATTGAAACAGTTGTTGTCACAGCTTGATTCTTCCTCATCTACTGCAGCTTCTAATTTTGTTGGTTCAGGTAATGCTTTTCTTACCTATCTTGCGAAAGTTGCAAAACCTTTTTGGGTTATAGATTCAGGAGCAAATAAACATACAACAGGCTCTATAAAACATTTTCTCACATATTCTAAGTATGAAGGCACAGAAAAAATTCGTATTGCAAATGGCTCCTTTGTACCGATTTCTAGCACAGCTTCTATTGATTGTACTTCCAATATTAAACTCCCTTCTGTTCTTCATGTTCCTCGATTTCCCATTAATTTGTTATCTGTTAGCTTGTTGATTTTATGTGGAATAGAGAGCTTTTCTTTCATACATTCAATAAGATACAATTCACCCTTATTTATAGGTGTAGGCTATTTCAAGAATACCTAAACTACCCTTTACCCTAAAATTATACTACTTATACATTTAGTAATATATCACAATACTCCCCCTCAAGTTGGCGCATAGATATTGAGCAAGCCTAACTTGCATACTAAGTTATGGAAGATTCTGCTACTTAAACCTTTAGTGAAGATATCTGCCAGTTGATTATCCGAGGTTACATGAGAAAGCCTCAAGACACTTTGATTAATCTTCTCTTT
>CANUEP010216822.1:0-11881 GCA_947857235.1 Jatropha podagrica | reverse complement strand
AATTTAAATTACTTGCCTCCTTATGGAAATTTAACCACTCTTAATTTGTGATCTAGCTTTAATAAGTGACATAAGACGGTGCTCCGGCACCGATTGTGGCATCCGTCGTCTGGTTCTTCGGGATTAGGCGGCGGGTGTTACATCCCATAGGTGTAGACATGCATCTAAAACAGCCCGATCTAGCAGCTAGCCCCTTAACGTCACCAAAGAAGCCATACCATACCGGATTAAAATTAATCTTTTGGTCCTTTTTCAGCTTTTTGGTCTACATTTGCATTCCATAACTGATGAATGACTATATTTTTAGGCAGAGTGTTTGAAAATTTAGAAAATTCGAGCCCCGGGGTGCAAACAACAACGTTTTGAGGCCATAAATGAGGTATTTATAGGCTTTCAACTTCCAACCCTCAGAATGCGTGGGTGCCAGTAAGGCCTAAATCGGCGTTGATATGCTTTACAATGGCACCGATTTAACTTATAAAAGTTCCAAAACAACACCATTTTGGAGGTCACTAGCATTGATCCCAAGCATCCCGGTGCTGATTTGTCCTTTAAAAAAAGAGAGAAATAAGAATAGAGAGAGAGAGAGAGAGAGAGAGAGAGAGAGAGAGAGAGGAAATTAGACTGAGAATAATTTTCTCAAAGTGAATATTAACATATTAGGCTTGCTTTCCCATAAATATTATCTCAAAAATTAAGCCAGACCATCGGAAATGGCACGCCATGCATCATGTATAATTATTTTGCTTAACTAGCCATGACTTTCGATTCAATCCAACAAATAGGATTACTAGTGCCAATTTAATCAAAAAGCAAGCAACGCCAACTCAATTAAATAGGGTGACCAGTGCTAAGCCAAACAGAAATAGGGCAACTAGCACCGATCTGGTAAACGAGGTGATCAGCACCAAAACTAGATAAAGATAGGGCAATCTGTGCCAAAATTGACAAATAAGGTGATCGATGCTAAATTCATTCATAATAGGGCAACCAGTGCCATCAGACTCCATAATAGGGCGACCAACACCACAACAAACTCAGTAAACAGAGGGACCAACACTGACACACAGAAATAGGGCGATCAATGCCTATGCAGACAAACAAGGCAATCGGTGCCATCGGTTTAGGCAGAAAAACCAGTAGTGCAAAAAGGGTGACTAGCGCCAACACACACAAATAGGGCGATCACTGCCAAAATCATTCAAAAATTGGGTGACCAGTGCCACAACAAACTCAGTAAATAAGGCGGCTAATGCCAACACATAGAAATAGGGCGATCAGAGCCGAAGCAAGCAAACAAGGCAATCAGTGCCATCAATTTAGGTAGAACAACTAGTGGCACAAACTGGGCGACCAGTGCCAAAAATTCACAAACGGCCAATGCAATTGCAAGTTCAAGCATTTAGTGCACACACATTCAATAGGCAGAGTAGATATGCACAAATAAAATAGAAGATTTCGTAGACTAAAGGGTAATGGATCCTATAATAAAATGTTTGGTGCTCAAACTAGGGCGCAGCAACACAAAATATACTAATATGGTGACTAACGCCAACAAATATAGATCAAGATTAGGAAAGTCTTACTGCTACACTTCCTTGTCCATTCTTCTCTCCCTTTTGGCCTCAGGTTGGCTATCCTTTCACGGGTAAGGGAATCTGAAAGTGCCACTCGAAGACACCCCACAACATAAAAATCTCCTGGGGCCACTCAATAGTCGACTATAAGTAAAAATAGAAAAAGAATTACTAGCTAGCATCAAAAGTCAGCTTAAAAAATGAAACAGTGGAAAAAAATTGAATTTACTAGCACATCAGCTGGATACACCATCCAACCGTCAGGCACAGCCTCCGGCGCTGTATAGTAAGTGGTTCTCCTTGAGTTGAAATAGTGGACTCTCTCTTGCAATTTTGGTCTTAAGCAAAGGGGGATATTGCTAAATTGAGAACTCTCGAATGCAAGGGCATGACTAGTTGAGGATGAGCCGCCACTCACAGAGGTACCAGTGAAAGCTAAAGGGTGGCCAGTTAGACCAAATGTAGCTCCCATACCCTCCACCATGTTAAAATGATCTCCGGGTCTATCTCAAAATTGAAGTCCTCTATAAGCTCTGCACCTTCACCCTGCCTATAGGAGGACAATTTGATCCCTATGCCCAAAGACCTATCCATAGGAGACTCAACTCGAGGGGCTAAAGTGGCAGCAACCCAGTCTGCATAGGTGTCCTCGACTGAGAGGAAAGGCTTAATCGGCTCTCCCCTTGCATTC
Source organism: Jatropha podagrica (assembly GCA_947857235.1). Taxonomy (NCBI): domain Eukaryota; kingdom Viridiplantae; phylum Streptophyta; class Magnoliopsida; order Malpighiales; family Euphorbiaceae; genus Jatropha; species Jatropha podagrica. The sequence goes on along the minus strand of CANUEP010216822.1, from coordinate 9,613 downwards.
TCATTTTGGTTCTTAATGCCAATGCCATTTAGCATATCTACCAGAGGTTGGTTGGGATATGGTACATGCCCATTATCTATTGATAAACCTACTCGCGCAGGTGATAGCGCCTAATCGACCCACATCTTAGGAGAACCTGATTATGCATCATATCCTAGGCTCGACAGAAGTTCCCCTTCAAAGGAGTATCCAACAACTGGTGGAACATATGAATCTTTACCTGCCAATACTAAAACATTCCCAAATATCAGAATCAGATTATGGCTTGACAAAATAATTTGCAACATCGGTCATGACTCACCTGAGCTACCAATAACTTATTAAACCTCATCTTTAGAGCAGGATGGTCCTCCCTAACATGCCTCACTATCCGAGCTAGTCTGAAGTAGCACATCGCCAAGACCTCCAACACCACGTCACGGGTCAACATAGGGGCAAAGAAAGGGAAAAGGAAGAAAGCTCGGAGCCTGCAAATCAAATGTCAGAAGTTTCAGAACATAAAGGTCAATTCACAGAACAAATGAAGGTGGTTCAAAAAATAGACTTCCTAGATGTGTGCAGTGCCTCCTAGTCTGGTCCGTGCCACAACAACTGTATCTACTCATGTTATTATACATCATGGCCATGAAGGCGCCACCCCAATCATACTCTTTAAGCAACTTCAAGTCCACTAGGGATGCCATAAAGGAAAGATCTATGTGATCCACCTAATCATGCGCAATTGTGCATCCGAAGATTAAAAGGAAGGAGGCATAGGTCAATCGATTAGTAGTGGCTCTATCCCCACCTTCTCGGGTCAACTTTCTTAGCTGATCACATAAAGTACTGCGACAGTATGACCCGCCAACATTAAGCTCCAAGGCAAACTCGAGTAGATCTGTGAAACGCTTAGGCGATAGCATGGAAGAATCCAAATTTAGTGGACGAGGGCCAAAGCATATCCCTACTAGAATAATGAACTTGAAAGGTGTAAAGGTTCACTCGCTGATAGCCATATGAAAGGTATTAGTGGTCTCCTAGCATCTCTCTACCAATGCCCTCCATAAGGGGAAGTAGGTGTTGATGCTCTCCATCGTCAATAGAAAGTGCAAGCCGATAGGAGGTATCATCTTAGTAATAGTGTGGTACCTTTGCATTATCCCTGCCACTACATTAAGGTCCTCTCGTCCTTCTCTGGAATGAGCTCTTACCTATCAGTTCAAAATGTTATATGCAGCAGAACTAACATTTCGTGCAGGAAAAATTACAGAGTTTTTAGACTTAAAACAGGATTTTAAGACCAATTTCAGACAAACTATAGAAGCTTTTAGACTTAAAATAGGATTTTCAGACTAAATATCGAGGTTTTTAGGCTTAAAACATGGCTTTTGAACCAACTCTAGAATCATTCAGACTTGAAATAGGATTTCCAGACTAACTACAGAAGTTTTCAAACTCACAACAAGGTTTCAGACCAACTATAGAAGTTTTTAGACTCATAATAAGGTTTCTAGACCAACTGTAGAAGTTTTCAAACTCACAATAGGATTTTCAAACCAACAACAAGTGTTTTTAGACTCACATCAGGGTCACAGGAGGTCAAAGCCCCAATTAGAGCCAAAACAAGACACAAGGGCAAACTGGTAATTTTTTCATAATCAGGGACCATACTGTAACATAAAATTGAACTCCGATCGGGACTACCTATAGGCTTTAAGATGGCTACTTCTTCAATCGGAGACAAAATTAGATCTAAAATCTAAATAAAAAGGATTTTGGGGTAAAAGAGCGATTCTCGTGAAACTAGAGTACCTAACTATGGCTTCCAAGAAAGCAATTAGGAAGCGCCATACTAGTGCACTACGTTTCGATAGGTCATATGCAACGATCAGTGTTCAAGGTGAACCTAAAATCTATTAGGCATGCAATTAGGGACTTCTTAAAGATATTTGTTTTCTTTAAGTTTCCTTTTTTCCATTATATATAAGACCTTAAAGTTTGTAAAAGGGGATCCATCTCCTCTTCTCACTTTTAATATAACAGTAGCTCTCTTTAAGGTTTATTTTTATTATTTGTTTTCTCCATAGCCATGAGTGGCTAAACTTATTTTGTTTCAGTCAAGGGTTGATTTCAAGTGGGGATTCTTCAAGATTGTGAGATCTTAATGAAATAATTTTATTCTTTAATTTTGATTATTTTTGTGTATTTTTTAAATCTGATGAGAAACTCCATCTCAATTATTTTCTTGTTATTTGTTCAATAAGGGCCCATTGATCAACCTAACAGGAAAGCATATAACTTTCAATGAAGTTAGATTCGTATTATCTAAACTGAATTGACTGAGTAGCGAATAATATAATTTGATTGTGAGTAGGCTTTTGGATTAGATTATGGAAACCCATAATCTATTTTAGATGATGTTGGCTCAAGGTTTAATTCTCCTCTTAATTTTGATGATTATTTTAAATCAAATAAATTTATATATTATGTTTGTGCTAAAGATATTTTATGGAGAAATTATTATTGTAGATTAATTGAAGAAATTAATTTCCTACATCCAAGACATTTATTTGAAGATCATGAAGACTATGCAAGAATTATTTTTGGTTGGTATTATTGTGTGTCTTAGGAAATTAATGTAGGATTGAGAGTAAATAATGTTATAAGCATAAATTAATTTTTTTTCTCTCTCAAAAATTATTTTTAAATGATTTTAAATAAATAAATTGAAAGAAAAATGCCCAAATGATTTTCTGCACGATTTTTCATTCAAAATATTTTTGGAGTAAAGATATTGGCGGCTATTTAATGAGATTCTGATCAGTTGTTGTGTCTCTGAACATAGCTACCAGAATTTTTGTTATGGTTGTTGGCTTTTTGATCTTAAATGCAAACTCATGTTTTGATGCAACAACTCTTTTCATTTAATGCTGGCAGTTGTGGATGTTTAAACTAAGGGACAAGTTCATTAAATACTCTCCATGCACTGCCTTGTTTTAGCTAAAACGTGATAGACGCCTTAAATGCTTTTACTTCTAAACATTATTAAAGTAAATCTGTCACTTCTCTATAAAACTTTTTCTGATTCTCCCAGTTAACGTTGGACAAGAGTAGGAGCCATTGTTCAAGCTTTCAAAATCTCTCTAAGCTCTCTCTTCAACCCCCCTTTGTCTTTCTTTTCACCATTGTTCTTCAAGAAACATCATCCAACTGAAAAGAATTTTGTTTTCAACTCTTTTTGAAGAATATATTTGCATTTTCGATTTCAAATCTGTGTTCTGTTCTTCCGTGCTTATAATTGCATTTCTCTCTTCCATATAGATTCCTGTAATCTGTTGTGGTTAGAGATCTTTAAAAGTAATATATTTGTGTAATAGCTTGTTGAGAAGCTATTGTGTTATAAATTTTCAAGCAACCTTCTCTTTGAGTGAGATTCTAAAGTCTCGATTTGAGTTTTCCAATCTCTAAAATAGAAAAGGGTAGAGGTTAACTAGAACCTGTGAAATCTAGTGGGTTAAGGTTAGATTTATGTGTTAAATCTATTTCCTTGTAATTGTTGGTTTGTCTCTTACCCTTGTAAAAAGACAACATAGTGGAGGATCTCAAGATGTGTCTTGGGGAGTGGATGTAGGCGAGTTAGTGCTGAACCACTATAAATCCCTGTGCCTATCTTCTTTCATTTTCTGAAGTTTTTGCTTGATTATTTTCTATTTACACAATTATTATATGTCCAGAAATGCTAAGTTGATTTAAGTTCAGTTCTAATCATGACTAAGCTCTCTCTCTGTTGAAAATTAGAACTACGAATTTCTGTATTGTGACCTTCTCAAGTTCTAATTTATTATTCTATATTCATTTCAATTCAATATTTTAGCTGTAATTCATTTTCTAATGTTGCAGAAGCTTTGTGAAGAAGTTCTAAACTCAAATACTTCACTTCGCAAAGTCTTTCTAATCTTGTAGTAGGTTTGTGAAGTTGTTCTAAACTTGATAACTTCACTTCGCAAAGCTGTTCTAATCTTGTAAGAAGACTTGTGAACCAGTTCTAAAATCAATTGCTGTATTTCACATAGTCATTCTAAACTTGGAACTGTATTGTGAGAAAGTTCTAAACTGAATAACTGTCTCTCATAAATACATTCTAATTCTGCTGCAACAGATTCTAATCTGGTGTTTTTAAAAGCAAAATTTTTAGAAAACCCAATTGACCCCCCCTCTTGGGTTTTGCCATACATATAAACATGACCCACAATCTTGTACTAGAGCTTTGTCTCTTGACTTGTCGAAGCTTCACAGCTTAAGAGAAAAAATCCCATGGTAGCCCTACTTCCTCTTACCTCTTTAGAAGGTCAATCAATTTCTAGACCATCGTTGTTCAATGGTTCTAATTACTCATATTAGAAAATTAGAATGGAAAATTTCATTAAATCTATTGATATCAACTGCTGGAGGAACATTATCAATGGTCCTCGTGTGCCTATGAGAGTTAATGAAAATGTTCCAAAAACAGAAGTGGAACATACTGATGCCAGTTGGAGTGATATTTCTGTAAATGCGAAATCTATTAATATACTTCACTGTGCATTAGATTTTGCTGAGTATAACATGGTTTCTGGATGTAAGTCAGCAATAAAAGTTTGGGAGAAACTCAAAGTAACCTATGAGGGTATTGATCGTGTAAAAGAATCCAAAATCAACATCCTTTAGAGAGAATACGAAATGTTTAGTATGAAAGAAGGAGAAACTATTACTGAGCTGAACTCTAGATTTACAAATATAGTGAATCCATTGAGAACTCTTGGATGGGAGATTTCTGAAGATGAGCTTGTTAAGAAAATCCTTAGAATTCTACCTAAAAAATGGGATGCTATTGGAAATGTTATGAACTACAAGGAGACTCTAATAACATATGAATACTTGATGGGAGCTCTTGTTTCTGAGGAAATGAAATCGTCTCTGACATCAAAATATAAGAAAAAGAAAGGACTGGCTTTGAAAGTCGATTCTAGTGAAGAAAGCTCTTCTAATCTTGACAGTGATGACCTAGCGCTTGTTGCTAGAAAATTCAAGAATTTTTACAAGAAAGGTGGAAGGCCACAGAAAAAGTTTATTAAGAAGAATTTTTCACCTAAAAACAGCAACCCGCTAAAGAAAGAGCCTTCAAAAGTGGTTTGTTATGAGTTTAACAAACTCGGTCATATCAAGCCAAACTATCCTAGGTTGAAAAAGAAGTCAAAGAAGGATAAGCTGAAGCAGGTGTTTGTCACTGCTTGGATTGACTCAGATGACTCTAACTCTGAAAGTCAGAGTGGCCAGGAAGAAGTCATAAATATCTGTTTGATGGTCGTTACTAGTTCTAACTCTAAAGAAGATAGCACTCTAAGTTCATCATAGAAAGTTGAAGGTAGCAAAACAAATACAACAATTCATAATGATGATGAAAGTGATGTAAGTATCTCTAAACCTGAATCTAAAAGTGATCTTCTGGATACTTATAATAACCTCTGTACTGAATTTGAAAAACTTGTTAAAAAGCATAAAGTTCTAAAGAAAGATTACATAAAATTGAAGACTGAATGTGGTTAGTTAAAAGATGCTTTTTATCAAGAAGTTACATGCAAAGATTTAATCACTGAGATGAAAGATCTAAAAAGATGCAATGAAAAGTTTTCTGAAAATCTGAGACACTTTGAGGAGAAATGTAAAAATCTAAATTTTGAAAATGAATCGTTAAAAGTTGAGATTAGAATTGTAAACTCAATTTCAGAATCATTTTCTAAAGGAAAAATAAATTCTAACTGTCATTGTACTTCAAGAGAAAAATATGTTTCTGTGAATAAAAGTGCCATTTCTAATGTTGTAAAATTAGAACATCAGAAACACATTGAAAAATCAGGCAGTGTTAATCAAAAGAAAAATCATTGTAAGAAAATTGAAAAAGAATCTACACCTGTTACCACTAATCCTCTATGACCCAATGTATGTTGGGTACCTAAATCTGTGTGATATTGTCAGGTGTGCCTAAGGAACGAGCTGAGATCAGAAATGTGGTACATGGACAATGCTTGCTCTGGGCATATGACTGGTGATAGAAAGAAATTCACCAGATTGGAAAAGAAGAAGGGAGGAGTGGTGAGCTTTGGAGGTAACGCTAAAGGTAAAATTGTTGGTATTGGTGTGGTAGGTTCTAATCCTTCAATAGAAGATGTAAGTTTAGTAGAAGGATTGCCTTATAACTTATTGAGTGTAAGTTAGATTTGTGATAAAAATAGAAGAGTGTTCTTTGAGCCATCTAATTATGAAGTTCAAAGTATGCATGATAACAAAACTTTGTTTGTAGGTAAAAGATTTGGAAACATATACCTAGTAGATCTTTCTGATATGCATAACCTAGACATATGTTTAGTTTCTGTTGATAATTCTAGTTGGTTATGGCATAGAAGATTGGGTCATGCAAGCATGCACCTCATTTCAAACTGTCTAAGAAAGATTTAGTTCCTGATTTGCCTAAGTTAAATTTGAAAAAGATCATATCTGTGATGCTTGTCAATTGGGTAAACAAACCAAAACATCTTTCAAATCTAAGGGCATGGTTTCTACTTCTAGACCTTTAGAATTGCTGCATCTTAATTTATTTGGACCTGTCACCTCTTCTAGTCTTGGAGGTAAATCATATGCATTTGTCATTATTGATGATTATTCTAGATTCACCTTGACTCTCTTCATTAGAAATAAGGATGAGTCATATGACCTGTTTGTTCATCTTTGTAAAAGAATTTAGAATGAAAAAGGATATAACATCACTGTGATTAGAAGCAATCATGGGAGAGAATTTGAAAATAGAAAATTTAATGATTTCTGCAATGAAACGAGAATCTTCCATAATTTCTTAGCACCTAGAACACTCTAGCAAAATGGAGTAGTTTAGCACAAGAATAGAACTCTTCAAGAAATGGCCAGAACCATGCTGAGTGATTCTAAACTTCCAAAATACTTCTTGGTAGAAGCCATAAACATAGCATGTTATATTCTAAACACGGCCTTGGTAAGATCTAAACTGAAAAAGACTCTATATGAGCTTTACAAAGGCAGAAAGCCAAACATTGGCTATTTTCATATATTTAGGTGTAAATGCTTTATTCTAGATAACAGGAAAAATTGTCTTTCTAAATTCGATGCAAAATCTTATGAAGGAATTTTTCTGGGTTATTCTAATAACAGCAAAGTATATAGGGTGTTTAATAAAAATACACTAGTTGTAGAAGAATCTATTCATGTTATTTTTGACGAATCTGATTCTACTTCTAAAATTTTAGAAAGTGATGATGTTGTAGACTTTAATCAAGAAAAATAGAATGAGCAAGCAGAATAGCCATAGGACATGCAGAACAAAGACAATCAGGCTGAATCAGAGGATAGACATGAAGATCAGAACGTCACAGAAAACCAAATGCCAAAAACAAAAAATGAGTATCTTGACTTGCCAAGAGAGTGGCGATGTAACAGTCCATTTTTCAATGTCATTTTTTTCAGTGTTGGTAATTGTGATTTACTAGTATGTGAATAGTAGACATTAAGACCTAAGCTAAGGAGTAAGAAATTGTAGTTCATAAAAAAAGGAAATTGGAGTTACCAACAAAGTAAGTTGTGATTTTTGAGTTTTGTGAATTAATAAGTAGAATTCATGGTTAGGACATGTAATTGATGAATTAAATCATGCTTCATCTCTTTCTTTTGTCACTTCTTGATTCTTACGATTTATTTTTCTACTTTGATGAGGTTGGAGAACCATCCTCCAAAGGCAAAGAGAAAGTTAAAGAGTAGAGTTTTCTAAGCTTGTTTAAGCTTGCCTTCAAGGTTAGTGCAATAATACTTTCCATCACCTTTCATTTCTTAAGTTTTTAATTTTTAAGTTTAAATTTGATTTTGAGAATTCATGTTTTTAAATGAAAAGTTAGGGGTTCTATGTGAATTGTTTAGAATTGATAAATTTTGATGTTAGATGTGTTCTTAGGTGGGACTAGAAGTCATTTTTTGACCCTCTTATAATTTCCATATGTTTTTTACTTCTTCATGGAAATTTTAGCTTTCAAAACATCCTCTTATATTCAATTCCAATACTTGTAGCTCAATTTATGATTTAAATATCAAAACTGGTTTTGTTTTGGTGTCTCACTTGTATATTCGAATTGATTGTCCATTTTAGCCCCTAAATGGCAAGATAATGTCTTATGTCCTTCATGGACGTTGTAGCTCTACTTTTTAGCTTTCCAAAACATCTCCTTATGTCTAATCTGGATCCTTGTAGCTCAATTTATGATTTTATTATGAAAGTTGATTCTGTCATGGTAGCCCACTAATACGTCCGAATTGGTTGCTTATCTTTGATCCCTAAAATGATAAGATTAGGTTTTGAGTCCCCCATGAAACTTGTATAATTTTTTTCTTATCTTTCTAAAAAATTAAATTTCACTCAATTTGGATACCTACAACTCCAATTATTCCCTAGAAACCCAGCAAAGGTCAAGGTTATTAAAGTGCTGAAAATTCTTGATTTAGTACATTTATCCACAAAACCCTCAAAATTTGACTAATTTATAAATACATCTTAATAAAAAGAACTATAGAAAAATAATTAATGAAAATTAAGCATTTTGAATATTTGTTTTGTAAATAGGAAATTTGCTTTGCATAAGTATGCAAAATTGATAATTTTCCTAAGTTGTAAGTTTATGAAATTTTGGTGGATAATATGTTAAGTTATGAAATGGTTTATAGAAATATGATGGTTTAAGATGGAATTATATGATTTTGGGCTCAAGTATGCATAGTTGAAATACGATAAGATGATATTTATTCCAGTATATGAGCATGCTCGGCTTTTCAGCCTCTCTGTTATATGGAAGCTATGATCATATGCTAGGCTCTGGATGCCTTATGAATAAGCTGATGCGCTTATTATTATCTGTAGTGCCTTCACAAGCCATTAGGGGCGCTTTCGCAAGCCTCGTTTTTGATATGGGGTGACACTTTCACAAGCCATTAGGGGCGCTTTCACAGGCCTCGTTTATGTTATTCTGATATTTTGAACTCGAATCTATTTATATGTCTCTCTGTATATATATGAGCCCTTAATTAAGAATAAACTCTGTTCCGTTATAAATATACTTGTATCCATGGAAATTTTTTTCTTACATTTGCTAAATTCAGAATTTGTTTTTAAGAATGAATTTCATATTGACTTTTGAAATGTTTTAATTCGATTTGGACGTCTTGGATATTTACTTTATACTTGACTTAAGGATTTTAAATTATATTTAAGGTTTGTTGCTTAGGAAAACTTTGCTATTTTATCAATAAATTATTTAGCACCACTGAGTGATATACTTAGCACGTTAATTTTTATCATGCGCAGGTTAAGAGCAGTGGGTGCTACCTGAAGACCAGAGGCATAACATCAGAGAAGAAACTCTATTTTTGGGTAGGATATGCATTAAGATGTAATTATGGCATGTATAGAGATATTGTAAAAGGATTGAGGTTGTAAATATTGAGTTGTAATTTAATGAGAATTGTGATTAATTAAGAAGTATTGTCTTTATGTAAATTTGAAGTGCATGGTTAATGGTAATCA
>CANUEP010216769.1:0-17311 GCA_947857235.1 Jatropha podagrica | reverse complement strand
ATGTTTAATTTTACTCCAATATCTCAAGTTTTATAATTTAGTAAATTATTTTTAGTATATGATATAAGTAGATAGATCATTCATAATTGGTGCTAAAAAGAAAATGAACAATTGATTACTTTTATTGTAGAATGAAATGAATATAACTTCATTCTTATTCTATGACAATTTTCATTAAAATAAATGCAATAACGAATGTATCAGTGAAATATTTGTTTGGATTTCTTATAATTTGCGTCCTACGCGAGTACGTGACTATTTCATAAATAAAGTAAATATATATATATATATATATATATATTTTAAACAAAAAAAAGCGACATGAGACATATTTTCCTTATAAGCTTCCACTTGACTCCCTCAGTCTACACCACATTTCACCCTCTTTTATTTATTGTCATGTAAGTTACAACTGTTATTTTCAATTAATTGTCATTAAATTATTTTTATCATTGTAATTATTGATTGTCATTTATTTTTTTGTATCATCATATTTCTATCATTTAAAATAAATAATTTAATATTATAAATTTCAATATTACAAGCTCTAAACTTATTTATTCCTAAATAAGTTATATGAATATTATAAAATAATTTTAATAAAAAGTGAAATGTTAAAATTGAAATTAAATATTAAAAATTAATATTTATTAACATTGTGCATTGCACAAACATGTGGCCAGTATATATATATATATATATAGCATGCAGGTTTTCTTTTGGTGCTGCCGTGGGATTCTAAGGAAGTGACATGTGTAATTTTTATAATGGTTTGGATTTTTATATATTAAAATTCTATAGTAATAATTTGAGCTTTTAATTATTTTTATTTATAATTATTTGAAAATAAATTTAATTTATGATTATTTATTTTTAAATTAAATTATATTAAGTATAAAAATTTATTAGTATAAAATTAGAAAATTAAAAACACATTAAGTAATAACATATATACCTTATGATATAAATAAATTGCTTAATTTATGAATTTTAATAATCGAATGGTTATTGTTTTATATTAATTTCAAAACAAATAATTTGAGAATAAATTGAATAATTATTTATTTATTGAATTAAATTATATTAAATATGATGGAGTTTCTCATTTTTAGAATAAATTACATAATTTCTAGATTTTAAAGATATTAGGAGTTATTTTTTATTAATTATGAAATAAATCAAATTAATTATTTTTCATTTTATTTTTATTTTTCATTTATTTTGTATGAGTCCGCTATTTTTAATACATGTTTATCTACTAATTCTCATTATCATTATAAAAAAATCATGATTGTATTTTTTATTATTCATTTATCTTTATTTATATTTTTAATAGTATAATATTTTTTATTTTACTTGAGAATCTATCAACAACCTATATACATTATATTATTTTCTTTTACTTTTTTTAAAATTTTTTTAACCATGCATGGCACAGGATATAGCCGTGGACAACACCGGCCATTGTAGGTCTTTCATTGTTAATAGCGATAAATTTTTAATGAAAAAAATAATCATTTTGAAGAAGATGATCTATTTTGCTTTTTAACCCCTTCTTATTTTTCAATTTTTCATTTGGCTCTAAATCTTTTTAATTTTTTCAATTAAATTCTAAAATTAATTTGGATTGGATTATATAAAAGTTATTATAATTCTATCAAAGTCAATAAAAATAAAAATGCATAAAAAAAATCACACAAATTCCACAAAACTCCACGTAAAATTTTAGTGGAATTTGTGAAAATTTTAGGAAATCCTTCGATTATGTCAAACTCAAGAATTTTTTTAAAATCTAACACAATTCATATCCAATACACCCCCTTAAATTTTTTTTTTTTTTTGTTTCTTTTCATGTAATCAATTTGAGAATTTAGAGTCTTAGAGATCCATAGTCACAAAGCTCTCTTTAATGTCTTTCTAGCCATGAAAGAACAAGAAGGAGGCGCATGTTCTTGACATCCAGACACATTTTATTCATTTTTGTCTCATGCTTATAAGGTTATTCATGTCATTTTCTATCTACTTAACAGACTGATTGGAGAAATTAGATGGAAGGACTGAGTTTTTATGACGAAATTAAAATAAAAGTATTTTAAAAGACATTTTTAGAAATATATGGATTGACCAGTTGTATTTTGATAAATATAGGGACGTAACAGTAATTTTTTCAATACTTAATTATTCAATTAAAGATCTTAATCGATACTCCTTCAGGGCAATTTCTCAAACCTAACTGAAATAGAATGAGAAATTAAAGTAAAAAGTCTAATCAAAATAACCGAATTAATCCAAAATTATATAATGTCGAAAAATTCACTTTTATACATTCAAGTAAAACTTTACGATTTAGATTTTAAATTAAATTAAATTTTCACAAAAAAAATTAAACTCTTGATCTTAAAGAAAAATTACTAACCAGAATGGGTCTAGCCTAACAACAAAAGAATTCTTTTTCTATTTACACTAAAAAGTAATTTCCAATCATATCCTTCCGTTTGGTTTGAACTAGAATTACCCGAAGCAGTCGGTTTCAAGAACTAAATTAGAATGGTGGTTCACTGGTCGATTCAAGTTCAAATGGAAGAGAAAAATGCATCCGAATTGATTCAGAACCAATTTGACTTGAACCCATCCATATAAAATTTTTAAAAATTAATTAACCGAATTTTTAATTTGTAATTAAATATGGAAAGTTAATTTTTGTAATTGTTCCATATAGCACAATTTTGATTAATTACTCAATTTTCAATTAAATTTAGAAAAATAATTGAATTTCTACACCAAAATTCCAGTTGCGAAAAATCTTTACCGATTCTAAAAGCAGGACTGGGACCAGGCTGATCTATGGCCTTCCAGCCTCAGTCCAACTTGAAATCTGAACTTTTCAAACAACTCATTGCGGTTTGATTCTAATTCAAACCGAATTAACGGCTGTGCAGGCAACAAACAACTCAATTACAGGCGATCGTGTTGGAGCTATCTAAGGTCATTTATTTCATTTTCTGGTTTCCACTTTCCAGTACCTAACTGCCTCTCTCACCGTTAAGAGCATCACGTGGCAACTGATTCGTATCAGATGGGTCCCCGCCGTGTGTCGGCAAAGACTTCATACATAGCCTTTCCATGCTAAGAATAAAGGACAGTAAAGTATTTCTTATTATTATTAATATGCATTTAAAAGGTAACAATATATGTTATTTTTATTTATTCGAAGATCACTTACTAATTACAAAACGTCACTTTATAAAATACAACAAATAAAAAAAAAAACACCATGGCCTTCAAAAATTTCCATGGAGAAAAATTAGTTCATATCATTCCATAAGCAAGAACAAATGAACTGAACTTAAGAGGATATTGAGTCTTGTATATATATATATATATGATTATATAATTTGCTTGCTTGCTCACAAGTGCTGGAAGAAAGAACATTTCACTAATAAAAATCCTATGCAATTCAAAATTTCTGTTCAAGTTTCTCCTACATACCCAGAAAATGTATACCTGTAATTATCTTCATCTGCAAAACCAATACTAGGATCCTTTCCTTCCTTAATTACCCTCCTAACACTCTCTATTCTCTCAAGAATTCCCTTTACTGCTAAATCAAATGCATCTTCAATTGTCTCCAATTTAGACCTGGGGTCTGCATATATTATCCTTGGAATAAGCCTTATGACCTCTTCTCTCAAATACAATACTCTATCTTCTGGTATTCGAAGTAATGTCTCATTTATGCCAGCTTTCCAATCTTTAATATCTCTAACAGGTATAAATACAGAATATTTACTGTAATTCTTTGGCAAATGCCACTTATATTGAGCATAAGCAGTGCCGGGATGAAAGAAAACTGGGATACACCCTGCCAAGATAGAGTCAAATATAGATCGCCTAGTATATGAATCCCCTGTTGGCTGCAAGCAAAAAACTGAATTTTGAAACAACTTCATCACATTTGCCGGATTATCGCAGGTAATTACACCATTAACACCATATTCACACTCTAACAACTTGCATAAATTCTTTGAAGCTTGACATTCCTCAATAATCTTGCCTCGGACCGAACCTTTAAGATCCGGTCGTGGGGCACCAGCAAAAGAAAACAAGTATGGCCTTTTTTGTTTTCTCATCTTTTCTTGCCATTCAAACACCTCACTATCTTTTGAGGGATGAAAACATGTTGGATATGGTATAGCATAGTCATTTTTCCAAGAACTACACTCAATGGACAACATTGACAAGTTATTAGATTCTGGCATGGATCTAAGCTTACTACCCCAATCAGTTTCATTGTCAGTTCGTCTTCTAAAATCCCAAGAAATCCTTCCTGCAACAAAAAAGTGATCTCTACCCCACAACTTTTTCCATTCAGGTTTTCGAACTAGCCAATTAAAAAGATCAGAACCAGATTTATCTCTTATTGAGGCTTTAACACCCCAAAGATATCTACTGACATCAAGACCAGCATAAAAAGGCACGTAAATAGCAGAGGCAATAGAAGAATCATTGGTTAAACACTTATACTTCTTCATTCTATTATGGAAAATTACTTCCAACAAGAACTGATTAGTAGAATACCAACTCTTGTTTAACAAAACTCCTTGAGCATTTTCAACTTCAGCACCCAAACCATAATTAACCAAATAAGGACACATATTATGCTCAGTCCCTGTTGTAATTGATTCACAATGGTCAAGAAATTCTCGGTTGAATTGACTAGGAAGTTCATGAATATAAATAAATTGACCCAAACAAGAATATTTAACATAATGGGTTTCGTTAGGTCTAACTGAGGTTTGATTCAGGGTTTTGGATTCAAGGGTAGAGATTGAATTCTTATAGTTTTCCACTAAAATAGACAAATTATCTTGGGGTCCAGTCAAAGCTGAATAATCAAAACAAAGTAATATAAAACATGAAACAAATAAAACAAGAATCACCAACCAGAGTTGATTGTTGCAGAAATATCTGGAAATCGGCTTCTCCATCTTCTCTTGAATCAAACGAAAAATGGCAGAAATGCCTAGAAATACATAAGAATCTTGTGAAATGCTCAAGTAAAATTGAGAGAGAAGGCAAAGAATCTGAACTCAAAATACCAGTGATTAAAGAATTAAATTTAAAGCCAAAGACGGATTGGATTTTGTTTGGATTCGAGCCTAACTTTGATTGAGGAAGCAAACGTCCGTTACTTTGCTGGGCAAGGGAAGACAGAAAAGTAAAGACTGGGACACATCTCCCTCGTTTCCTCCAATAAAAAAACAGAAAAGGCTGTTAAAAGTAAATTTTTATACCTGAAAAATAAGGAAAATAGGGTTCATACTTCTCTGCAATTTTTAATTTTCTTTTTTTCTTTTTTTTATTAGGACATAAACAAATTTTTGTGTATTCAATGATGATCTCTTTATACTATTCACAAGCAAAAGTGTAAAAAATGATAATTATAACAAAGGAAAATACAAAAAGGCCCCAACAATTTTAATATGCCCTAACGTTTTTTTTTTTTTTACATCAAATAGAGGGAGTAATATGTATAAAATAATATCAACCGTCGTTAGAAAGCTAACTCTTAGATCTGGACTTTGCGTTTAGTTGCTTTAGGCCAATTGACCAGACTTTTCTTCGACACATAATCTAATTAAGTTAAGTCAGCCATCATTGAACCCATTATTCCACAATATTTTTGGATCTTTCATTTACAAATAATCATATCTTGTGTTTTAGAACATGAGGATTATCCAAACTAATTTTTTTTTTTTTTTCAAATTTCTTGTGTACACAGTAATGTCCAAGCTAAACACCACAAACCAAATACAAAATAATTAATTTAACATGGAACAAATCACATTTCACATAACAAATGAAAGAGAAAACACAAAACCAATCATATTTCACAAAAAAAAAAAAAGGAATAAATCATCAAATAAGTGAAAACAAAAAAAATAACAAAAAAACCTGGACTAACTATGATCGTGCGAGAAGGAGAAAGGCGAACGTCAATGACCTGATTCCTACCACTAACTACCTCCATGGTCGGCGAACAGCGGCTAATGGCTAAGAAGACGGAGCAGCGCGAGAGGAAGAGGAGAGAAAACTGTGGTCGCACAGGGAAGAAGATTGCATTTTGTAACTCTTAAAAAATTACGACGGATTATATCCGTCACAAATCAATCATAAATTAGCTGATGTGGAAAAAAAATCGGTCGCAAATTTACATAATCAATTGCAAATCCATCTTAATTCTTTAAACATAATAATTCACGAGTCGCTCACGGATTCAATTAATTTGCGACCGCCAAAATCCATCGTAAAATAATTGATTTTTTAACTGTCGCTATTCTGTCTCAAATCCATCGCAAACTGTCCTTGCTAATTTACCCTGCGAAACTTTGCGACGAATTTACTGTTGGTCGTGATTTTGGTCACAAATCGATCTCAAATTGATCGTAAATACATCGTAAAGGTTGTAATTATTTTATCATTATAATTGATCGCAAAACGGTGTCAAAGTGGTCGCAAAGTTAGCAAAACGGCATAGTGCTATTTGAAGAAAAGAGGAATCAAAATATGAAGAAAAATAATGATGAATTGTTAATTTTCTTTCTATTTGAATTTTCCATAATAAAGGGAAAAATGAAGAAAAATAAATAAATCTATTTTCTTTATTTGAAAAAGGCAAGATTTTAGAGGAAAAAATGGTTGATATTGATATTTTACTATCTTAACCTCACTTATCCCTTTAGAGGACTTTGATGATTATATAACTTCAATATCTTAACTTCAATATTTAGTTAAAAATAGTTTGAATATTTGGGTAATTGCGTAAAATTTAAAGAAATTTTAACATTTTACCGCTATTTTCTCTTCCAAATGGAGAGATTTTATAGGGAGAAAAATAAATTAGTTTTTCCTTCCTTCATTATTTGTCTTTCATTTTCTTTTTCAAATAAGATAAAATTATTTTTCATAGCTATTTTGATTGTTTCAAAAAAATAACTCCATCCAAACAGAGTGTAAATGACTGTGAAACCACCAAAATATACTAAACATGACTTTTTATCATAATATCACAAAGATGACCAAAATTCCTTTAAAATTCCTTCAAGATCAGCATAAGTAAAATGCATCCAAATGTGGACTCCAAACATCATATATAATAGCATTAAATCACAAAAATTTATTCTCATTCAACACAAACTTTAAAAGGACAAATACCTTAAAAATCCCATCTAAGCATATCTGTAATTATCATTCAAACTATGTCCAAAATGGCCTCAAGTCATAAAAGCATATAAAAAATTAAAATGCCTTAAAACTCTGAGTTCTACAACATTATATTCCCAGTAATATGTCCTTATTTCATACTGTTACAGATTGTCATAAGGTCAATTTGAAGCATATTCACAATGTTTGTTCCTATTCTGCACTTTCTATGGCATTTAGAATGGCGCTGAGAAGCTCCTTGACAATGTTGGCACCCTCATGCGCTTTGTCCTCACAATGGCTAAAAGAAACTGCATAAAATTTGAAAATTGAGAATATTAATAAAAATAAGATTGTAATTTAGCAATGCTAATTGAATTATACCCTCACAATCTTCTTCAGAAGTTCATTCTCCTTCTTGAGCTCCTCATTTTCCAATTGTTGTTGAGCCTCAAGAGCCTGTACCATTGAAGGGAATGGGGGGATAAAAGAATATATATATATTTTAAAAAAAGCAGCTTTTTCATCCCTCCCATGTCATTTTATATAAAAAAAAAGGAAACTAAAAAAAAAAACTTATATGCTTCTATTCACATTAAACCTGTAACCTAATGTTAGGGTCATTGAAGAAAGAAAATCTATCTTTACTCCAAACATAAAATTTTCTTATGAAGGAAATGAATTTCACATGAAGTTAATCGAAAAAATATTTTTAAAAAAGGAACATACCTGCTTTCTTGCTCTAGACCTAGCAGCAGATTCTCTATTTTTGATCATCCTGTGGTGAATTTTCTCATATGTTGATTTACCACTAGTTGATCTACCATAAGAAGTTGATATTTTACCACTTTGGCTACTAAAATTATTGCTAATCCCATACAACATAGATTGATGATGAGGATGATATGCTCTCGTAGATCCATCAACAGTTTGATGGTAATAATTAGAACTTGCCCTATCATCGAAACCTCTCATTTCACCTCTGTTACCTCCATCTAAGCTTTTCTGTCTCTTCAATTTTGAGACAGACACACCTGTGCTTAGCGATAGATCTGTTATTAATTGACAAGATTTTGATTCTTCATCTTCTGGGTTCATTTGTAGATCAGAAGACATGTTGTTGGTTGGGAAGTGGGTTTTAAGAGCAACAAAAAATGGAGTACTTGGTCTTTATTTAGAGAGCGTCTGTCTACAGTAACTGAAGGGAAGGTTTATAACCAGCAATGCTATAGAGACAAAATAATTAGAAGACCGTGAGGGACGGTTTCTATTGCTATGAAGATGTAAGCAAATTTGGTAAGATTGCAACGGAGAGCGAATTGACGAGTGGCAAAGATTCTTCTAGTTGAAAATTCAACAACACAAGAACCAAAACCATATTTATAACAAAACGAAACGGTTGAAAGTCGAAACCGATGTTTTTAGTGTAAGCAAGTTTCAGTGAGACAAACAAACCAAAGACAAACCGTGCATTTGGAAAAAAAGAAATTATTATAATTTAGTTCAAAAGAATTAATTTTAATATTAATTATTTTTATAAAATTAAATATAAATTAGCTGGTAAGTGATCAGCTGCTAATTAAAATCTTTACCAAAATATTTTCTATTTAATAAATAAAAAATAATTTAATAATCAGTCGTTTAAAAACATAAATATAAATAGGCTAGCATTTAGGGAGGAAAAATATAAATTACTGGTTGGAAATATTTGATTAGGGATTACCACAAATTTATAACGGCCAAACCCAAAAAATCTAACCTAACAACAACTATTGCAATTTAATGTTAACATTTGCCCATTTGATTGTTTTTCTGTTCCTTTGAAGAGAAAAATCTTTTGGGTCATCTCTTAATAAATAGTTTCCCGTTTGACCATCACCGGAGGAAACGATTCTCTCCCCTTACTCCTTCAGTTTTCAGGTACAATTTTATCATCATTTTTTTTTCTTTCCAATTTTGTAATAATTCATTAAGGCCTTCCATTGCTATAATATGAGATTTAATTATTTATTATCTATTTCTGAATTTTAAAAATATTATTATCATTAATTGCTTATACATAATCCTTCATAAATATGAAAATTAGGTTATCAATTTGCGATTTCTTTCTCATTCATTGGCATGTGTACTTGTTTAGGATCTTAAAGTTTGATTCTTGATATTCAATTTCTAGAAAATATAATGAAAAATATTAAAAAGATGAATTAATTTGTTAAAAATGTTATTTTTAATCATGGCATTGTTTGGAGTTTATCCTTTTGCACTTGGAATTTGCCTAACTTCTTTTTCATATATATATATATATATATATATATCCATGTCGAAAATTTTTTACAGGAAGAAGAGCTGTTAAAGTTTTATATCATGTCTTCTGATGAGGTAATCAATTCGCTCGATTATTGTATATTAAAGGCTTAATACATAAATTCACCTCTGAACATTATAATTTTAATTTTGTAATGCTCTGAATTTTACGAATGACCTTTCATATATTTAAATTTATAAATTTTGATAATATTATATACTTTTAAATACTAATATCGATAATTTTTAAGAATTTTGACATTTATTTGTAAACTTTCAACTTGATATTTAGTTAGCATGATTTTTGAAATAATAATTTTCATAAATTTTAATTTTTTAATGAGTGTTTAATTAATCTAATTTTGCAAATTGAAATGTTAAATAAAATAATTTTAAAAATTAAAGAGTTTAATAACTGTAATTTTATAAGTTGTATTCTTTGATGGATCAAAATAAAAATTGAGTTTGAATCTCTCGCACCAAGTCAATCAAGAAATTATTATATTATTTTTTTCTAAATATGTGATTGGAAAGCTCTCATTTATATCAAAATACCGTTTATAATTCATTTGGTGTATAAGTGTATTCATACATTGAATGTGGTAAATTTTTCCCTTGTCCTACTCAATTATTACTTTTATCCATTATTCTCACTGAACAAACCTTCTAAACCTCACTGACTATATACCTTATAGACCTAATTGACCTAATTTTGCAAAATTATTTGATGTATTAGCATATCTTAATTGCGTATTGCAATAGCTAGTTATCAAAATGTTATACAAAATGCCGTTAAACAGGACATGAAAGGACACTCTTAGTAACAATAAAAAAAGAAATGTAGAAAATAGCACTAATACGTGTATTGAGTTTGAACAGGTGAAAATGTCTGAAGTAGGAACTGATCAAAAGGACTCAGCAAAGGTTGTTCAGAAGCATAGTCCAAATATATCTGTGCATACAGCAAACTTTGACACAGCCAACAAGCATCAGAAGATTAGTTCATCTTTAGAGTCTTCACCAAGGCTACACAGGGCATTGTCCAACACAAAAACCTTAAAAAATTGTCTCTGCTCTCCGACCACTCACGCCGGCTCATTCCGGTGCCGGATCCACCGGAATTCGACTGGCATGGTCCGTGGATATTCTGTTGGCTCAAGTCTATCAGAATTAGCTAATAAATCACACTCTATTAGAGAAATGGTTTAGAATGTGATTAGTGGAAACAATATATAAATATATATATATATATATATTGACTATCTTTTCATGGCACATATATGTCATATGTATTGATATTGATAATTTATTATGTATATGTCGAGGACGTGTCGCTTGTTTTTTTTTTTTTTTTTTTAATATTAATAACGTGAAATTTTTAGATTTTCCTGTAAGTAATTATGATTGTTGTTGATGGTTTATTTACAAATGAAATAAATAATTGTACAGTGGAGATTAATTATTATCAATTAGTTTATAATAATAAATATTAAAGACATAATCTGTTTGGATTTGTCATTAAATAGAGGATTATGTATATCTATTATTTCATCAACATGCCCTTATTTTTATAAGTAGAGATCAATTTTATTTTAAGTATGTATATTACTATCATAAACTTAAACCTAAAATCCAGACCTCAAGAAATTTAAAATTTTATTATTTTTTTAAATTGTAGTATGAAATTTTTAATAAGTTGGGATAATTATAGTAAAGTGCTATATAAATTACAATTTTACTTTTATTGTAATGTAGTATAGTCCAAAATGATTTCACTTTAATTTTCATATATTAACTTAAATTGGTCAAACTTTTAAAGTTTTAAAATTTGAAATTTAAAATTCAATTTCTAATTTTCTTTTTTTAGAAAAAATTAAATTAAAAATTTCGAAAAATGATAGAGAAATACAGATATAGATCAATATGTTTATATATTTTTATAGAAAGTCTAATAATAAATAATATATATAAAGAATAGAAAAATATAATTTTACTTTGAAATATCTGATCGAGTTGAGCATAATATGTTTGCCATAAAGGATCACTTACTCCATTTGTTGACTATTTATGGCTACTATTTGACTACATGATCTTTCTACTTTGATCTCTTTCAAATTTCTTTCTTCTATTATAAAGAAGACTTGCATTTTTTTCTTTATAATTATTCATAGAATAAAATACGCCAGACAAGATCACTCATTATAATAATAATAATAATAATTCAGAACTAAAACTGAAAATAAAATATATGACAAAAGCTCAAGTTTGGTTTGAACTTGTATTTTAAAATTTGCTTTCGGCTCGAGTTTGATTTGAACTCAAGCTCACTTAAGGTTCATTTAAAATTAAAAAATTGAATAAATAATAATTTTTTAAAGAATACATATAATTTTATTCAAATAAAAATTAAATCATAAAATAAAAGTACTAAAATAATATTATTCATATGTTTCAATTGTTTAACTCAATGTCCATATTGTTTCTTAATAAATCATCTCTTAAAATAAATAAAAATACAAACATTTAATTCCATAATTTCGAAAAACAAATATAATATAACCAAATATATTTTTAATTATACAAAACACGTATATAACCTTAACAAAAAAATAAATTAAAAAATCATCTAATTGGACTTTTTTACTCACCAATCCATCAATTTCATAAATAATCAGTAAAATCCATTTGAAGGTGCAGTGTTACATAGAAACTATAATTTGTGTTTCGATTTAAAATTTCAACTCTAAATTATAGGTAGTTTATAATTTTAAACAATTTAAATGTCATGTTTTATAATAGACAGTAATATATAAATCAATATAGTTTAACAATTTAAATAATTCAATATGAATAATTTATAATTAAAATATTTAAGTTGTCCAATAACAATAAAGAAAAATTAAAAAAAATTTAAAAATTAAAAATAAGATGCTGACAAATAAAAAAGCGTTGATTATTCTCTTTGTTTCAGCTTATATATATACAGGCTTAAACTATAAAAATACCCTCGTCTTTGCGACTTGTTGCAACATCACTCTAAATCAATTTTCATCCCTCAGATACTCTAACTCAGTAACTTAGATACATTGTTACTCCAATTGAAAAATTAACTAAGTTTTTATAATTTTTTATTATTAAAATAGATCCTACCTATCCAGCTTGGGTTAATTTAACCCAAGCCTCAAAACTCCATCAAAACGCTCCGTTTGAATTAGACAAAAACCTATTTTTAATTTCCTTCTCCTTCTCCTTCCCATCGCTCTCTTCTCCATCAAAACTATTTATTAAACTAATTAATCAAGTTGTCAGTTTCCCTCAAGTAATATCAACAGTCTATATACCACTGTTTGAGATATATAACAGCTTGATTTTGGTTATTTGAACAAAATTATAAAATCACTTGATTTTAAGGGAGAACTTAGCAATAAAAATTGAAATCTTAAATCACTATAAAAGAAAATTCAAAAAAAAATTTTTTTGAAAGTATAGTGTGATTAGAGAATAATATTTATGGGGAGAGGGAGAGATAGAGACAGAGAGAAATAAAAAAAAAAAAAAAAAAAAAGTAATCCTGTCACCCAAGCACAGGCTGTGAGAAAGATTGAACAAGAGCAAAATGAAGAATCCATAATTGCTCCTCATCATCATCAACAACAAATTAAAATCAAAGAGAATAATATTTATAAATTAACTAAAAGAAATGAATAAAAGGACGGACCACGCAATGAAGATCTTGCTTTTCTGGCAATTATCCACGATGACAAAGTCGAAGTCGAAAACAGCATATATCATCGTTTGGCAATGATGCGGCAAGCTCATCATAGCCTTCCCCAAGGCGGTCGACCTAATTGATAGTGACCAATCTTGATTTCTCATCGATCTTGAAAATAATAAATTTGTAGACCTTTTTCCACTTCATCTCCATGAACGAGTTCTTGCATTCATTAGTTACCCACATTCCAGTTGTTGCTTACCTTCTTGTTGATGGAGAAGAGAGCTATGGAGAGGAGAAGGAAATTGGAAATTAGGGATTTTGTATAACTAAAACGGTGAGCATTGGCCAATTTGGGGGCTTGGGTTAAATTAACCCAAGCTGGTTTAGGTGAGATCCACATTAATAATTAAATTACTGAGTTAAAGTGTTCAAGGACGAGAATTAATTTAGAGTAATACTGCAACGGGTCATGAAAGTAAGGGTAATTTTATAGTTTAGGGGATGTTTTCCTTTGGTATTGCCTTAGGATTCCAAAGAATTAACACGTGTAATTTTTATAATTATTTGAATTTTTATTTATTAAAATTCCATAGTAATAAGAATTGGTTGAAAGGATTTGTTGTTTCTGCGTAAAAAAACTGAATCAGATTCTGTTTTTAAAGTAAGGCCAGTAGTGATACTGATACTTTGTTTCTTTGTCCCCACCGTCAGAAATTGCCATAGGCTGTGATCATAGAGTCTTAAATTAGGATATCGATCAAATTAGATTAGTTTAATCGGATACTTGAGAATCAAGTTAGGATATTTGTAACTTCAATGGATATTAAAAAATAGATCAAAAATAGTATTAATGTTATAAATATCGTTTTAGAAAATATAAATATTCTAAAAATTATTATATAAAATTAAAAATACATATATATATATATATATATATATATACCTCTTAACTCTTATATAATTTTGTTTTCAAAATTTATTTATTTAATTTATCACTTAATCAAAATATAAATATATTTGGATGCTTCAATTTACTACTATAAAAGGAAATAAATCATCACTAATTACCTCCTCTTTCAATATCTTGTTACATAAAACAAGAGATGAATGTGTTAGGGACTAAATACAAATTTATCTCTTTTTTTTTTTTTTTTAATCTAGCCAATTTTACTATTCAACTAGTAATATCCTGTGGTATGCATAGTTAAAAAAAGTTTAAAAAAATTAAAAGAAAATAATATGATGTACATAGCTCATTGATAGATTCTTGAGTAAAATAAAAAAATATTATACTATTAAAAAATATAAATAAAGATAAATGGATAATAAAAAATACAGTCATCATGTTTTGATAATGAGAATGAGAATTAATAGATAAATATGTATTAAAAATAGCAGATTCATAGAAATACATAAAAAATAAAAATAAAATTAGAAATAATTAATTTGATTTATTTTATAATTGATAAAAAATTAACCCCTAGTATCATTAAAATCTAAAAATTATGTAATCATTCCAAATATGAGAAACACTACCATATTTAATATAATTTAATTTAAAAAATAAATAATTATTCAATTTACTCTCAAATTTTTTATTTTAAAAATAATATAAAACAATAACCGTTCTATTATTAAAATCTATAAATTGAGTAATTTGTTTATATCATAAGGTATATAAGTTATTACTTAATATATTTTTAATTTTCTAAACTTATACTAATCAATTATACTTAACATAATTTAATTCAAGGAATAAATAATCAAAAATTAAATTTATTTTCAAATAATTATAAATAAAATTAATTAAAAGCACAAATTATTACCATAGAATTTTAATAAATAAAAATCTAATAAATTATAAATATTACACATATCACTTTCTTAGAATTCTATGGCAGCACCAAAAGAAAATCTGCATGCTATATATATACACACACACTAGCTACATGTTTGTGCAATACACAATTTTAATAAATATTAATTTTTATTAAATTATGTTATAATATTCGATATAACTTATTTGGAAGTAAATAATTTTAAAGCTTGTAATAGTCAATTTTATAATATTAAAATTTTGTATTTTAAATGATAAAAATAATTTAATAATAATTAATTGAAAATAACAGTTGAAACTTACAAGAGAATAAATAAAGGAGGAAATCCAAACAAATATTATGAATTTACTATTATTGTCATAGAATGAAAATGAAGTTGTATTCCAGTTAATAAGATTTTCGTTTCATTCTACAGTAAAAGTAATCAATGGTCCATTTTCTTTTTACCCTCAAATTATAAATGATCTAACCACTTATATCATATATTAAAAATGATTTATTAAATTATAAAATTTGTTTGAGATAGTAGAGTAAAATTAAACGTCTCTTTTGTTAATTATTTGAGATATTGGAGTAAAATTAAATATTATTAAGATTATGTATTAAATTATCGTTATCGTCTGAGAAATTTTGATAAATTGTGGGATTTGGAGTATTAGATAATTATGATTGATGGGACTTTTTGTTTCCGCGTAAAAAATTAAATTAAACTCTGTTCTAAAGTAAGGCCAGTAGTGATACTCTGTTTCTTTGCCATCTACTTGTGATAGGTTTTGATTTTAGAGTCTTGAATTAGGATATAGATCAAATTAGTTTAGTGTACTTATAAATCAAGTTAGGATATTTGTAACTTCAATGGATATTAAGAAATAGATAAAAAATAATATTAGTGTTTAATACAAAAAATTTAAAAATTTAAAAAATAAATAAAATAAATGTGGCTCCTTAATTACTTAAAAGTATCAAGTAATTTTTAAAATATAACTATTCTAAAAATTATTATATAAAATTAAAATACATATAAATATATATATACCTCTTAACTCTTATATTATTTTGTTTTCAAAATTTATTTATTTATTTAATTTTTCACTTATTCATAGTTCATTTATTTTGTTTACATATAAATATATTTGGATGCTTCAATTTACTATTATAAAAAACAAATGATGCATTTATTATTTTGTTGATTAGGCCTCTTAGGGACTAAATAGAAATTTATCTCTGTTTTCTTTTTAATTTAGCCAATTTCACAATTCAACTACCAATATCTTGAACCATGAATGGTTAAATAAATTTTAAAAAATTAAAAGAAAATAATATAATGTATATAGGTTGTTGATAGATTCTCAAGTAAAATAAAAAATATTATACTATTAAAAAAAATATAAATAAAGATAAATGGATAATAAAAAATACCGTCATGATTTTTTTATAATGAAAATGAGAATTAACAGATAAACATGTATTAAAAATAGCAGATTCATACAAAATAAATAAAAATATAAAAATAAAATGGAAAATAATTAATTTGATTTATTTTATAATTAATAAAAAAATAACTCCTAATATTATAAAAATCTAGAAATTATGTAATTCATTCTGAAAATGAGAAACTCCATCATCTTTAATATAATTTAATTCAATAAATAAATAATTATTCAATTTACTCTCAAATTATTTTTTTTGAAATTAATGTAAAAGAATAACCGTTGGATTATTAAAATTCATAAATTAAGCAATTTATTTATATCATAAGATATATATGTTATTACTTAATGTGTTTTTAATTTTCTAATCTTATACTAATAAATTTTTATACTTAATATAATTTAATTTAAAAATAAATAATCATAATTAAATTTATTTTCAAATAATTATAAATAAAAATAATTAAAACCTCAAATTATTATTATAGAATTTTAATATATAAAAATTCAAACCATTATAAAAGTTACACGTGCCACTTCCTTAGAATCCTATGGCAGCACCAAAAGAAAATCTGCATGATATATATATATATATACACAAATATATATTCGCTATTGCATTTATTTTACTGAAAATTGTCATAGAACAAGAATGAAGTTGTATTCTAGTTAATAAGATTTTCATTTCATTCTACAATAAAAGTAATCAATTGTTCATTTTCTTTTTAGCACCAATTATGAATGATCTATCTACTTATATCATATACTAAAAATAATTTACTAAATTATAAAACTTGAGATATTGGAGTAAAATTAAACAT